>JAYJML010000074.1:110370-141368 GCA_035610835.1 Ophiura sarsii
AAATCATTTTTGGACAAATAACAAATATTAAAGCCCCTCACCAAATAAAAAAAGTCAGGCGAAGAAAACATATTATTTTTGTTTAAGGCCAAATAAAAAATAAAAACTAGTTTCTTGTCCTAACTTTTGAATAAAAGGAGGATGAGGGCACCTTTTTAAAATTATTTTAGTAAACGATGCAAAATCACCATATACCAGCGTGGTATTTCATGATTGATTGCGTAACTTGAAGAGGATGAGGCTTTTGTAAACTCTTTTTATTTCATGGTTCTGGGGGGGGGGGGGGGGGGGTTACACAAAACCTGATTTAAAATGCTCATTGGACTAAAGTAAATCTAGTATTACTATTAGTATTACCAAGATACCTACTTTTTAAATATTTAAAAAAAGTTATGGGAAGAATAAAGAAGAAAAGAAAATAAAAAATATAGAATTCCTGTAAAATGATGCGGTGGAGGGGGGGGGGGGGGGGGGGGGGGGGGGATAAGAAACTGTTTTATTATTTAACTTTCTAAAATACATGTACTTTGCCTTAATATTACCAGATAACAAAAAATTGCAATTTCAAAAGTTTGTTAAACAATTCCTGTTTCCCATGGAAATGGCCTGATGAATAAAACATAGGTTTTTGGTATAGCTTATGAAACCCACACTAAATACCCCGAGACATGGCATGTCTACAATTTGGTAGAACCATGTGGACCCATGGTCAGAGCTAATTATATAATTGTGTTGTGACCAAAGTTGTTGCTCCTGGCAGTCTTGAACATATCCCCAACATCATAGAATGCTGATACAAGGGCGGTGGACATGATGAATGGTTTGGTTGAGAAGTAGTTTCCAAATACATATTGTTTACTTTCAGTTTATACTGTTAGTTAGTAATAAGCAATGCATTAAGTAACCCACTTTTTATCCGGAATTTATTTTTTCCACCCTGTATAATTTCAAGGTCACCCTGTATAATGAGTTGAAATGTGTATATTTAGATTGCTTATGCCTTCAGCTTTCCAAAAATGTATACCTTTGCTAGTTTAAGGTTGATAGTTGTGGAGATATTCCGATTTGAAACTCAATTGGTGTAAAAATTCATAATATTTGTGATGTAACGCTAAGCAATGCTAAGGGTGGCGAGTTCATAACACATGGCCATAACCCCAACCTTGACACCCATGTTGTAGTGGAAATACACTCGCCCTGTTTGTCGGAGGTCCATGGTTGTGCATCCCGGGGTCGGGTGACTTTTTGAAAAAAGTGGCCCGAAGGGTTAGGGTTTAGGGTTTTTGCTCATCTTTTTCACAAATACTGTGTGTGAAATTAATCAGAGTTTCAAATATTTTATATTAATTCTAAAAGATTTCTCAATCATGCGTGTGAATGCAATAATCTATGTGCAGGGCTCAAATTAATCGCATAATTGACTTGGAGAAAGTCACTTTCAAATGCCTTAATTAGGTGCATTCCATTTCTTAATTTGAGGTTAATATTCCGAGTGATGAGGGTGCTATTTTGTTCATTAGTATTTTTCACATTTAATGACACATTTAATGACACATGATATTTATCTCCATATTTGTAGAAAAGATGAACATTTGATACTGAATTGTTACATATCAATTAGAATATAAAGCTCAATTCAAAGAATAACATATTATATGATCTTCAAGCACCTAAATAACTCGTTACCTAAAGCAGTCAAGTATTTATTTCCTTGTTAACTGACACGTCTAATATGTCTAGAGATATTGTTAAAACATAATTTTGAATAGTTATTGTGGTAAAAACTACTTAGAAGTGATTGTTTTGTTTTTTCAAAATTCAATCATTATCCATATTCACCCATATGTAGAATAAAACAGAGAAAAACTCTTTAAATCTAGTGATTTCCTACCAAGGATAATGCTGTCCCTATTGACCCGACGTTGGGGTGAATAGGGACACCGACCTTTGTAAGAAAAAAATATATACCCATCACATATTTTCAATTTTTTATAGTGGCAGTTGAAAGGCATTATAGGTGGACATAATAATATGTGCTAAAGAGTTTGGCTCATGAGGCTACATGGAAAAATCTACAATCTAGAGAGTTCTGAAACTGTCCCTATCCACCCCGTTTTACGGTACACATTAAAACTGAGCTAGTAGTGCCTTGTTTGATAACAGGTTGGCCTTGTATATAATTATGATGGAGGTCTTTTGCCCAGTGAATGTCAATACAGTATTTGGTCAAACCAGGTCAAACCCCAGACAGTAGTAAACAAAATTCAGCTGTTATTTGCTGGTCAATATTATGACAGCTAGACTGATCGGTATCAAAGATTCTAGCTGTCAAACTGTCACTGGCTAAATACCAAAACTATTAAGGGCTGTAAACCTAATGACATTTAGTACTAAAAGTGAACTACATAGTGATAATACAAATTACGGTTGATACAAGAAGCTGGAATGTGCAAAAAACACTGTTAATCACATGACTGAATACTAATACAATATTAGTAGTTAGTGATTTTGATTAGTTCAATTACCAATTAGAATACATGTAAATTAAACAGTACGACTAATTAAGGATTTGTGAAATACGTATTCTACATTTATACACATGAATCCAGGCGAATTTTCATGTTGTTTTTTTATTCCAAATTTTATATGGATTTATAATCTAATAAAGGCAAGCAAACAATCGACCAAATAACTATTAATTATAACAGTTTGGGCATTTAAAACAATGCCACATAATAAGGCCAACAAAAAAAAGAAGGTTTGTCTCAGATGACATGAGAGACTGAAAATCCAATGCGGTCTGCGGATTTTTTTCAATTTTTTTTTCAATTTAAACCTGATCGTCATTTGTTTGGTCAAAAAGTTGGATTTTGCAAGATTTTTTTGAGAAAATTGAAAAAGAAAAAAAAATTGGAAAAAAAATTGAAAAAAAAAATTGAAAAAAAAAAAAAAATTGAAAAAAAAAAAAAACCCCTCTAAAAAAAAAAGCTTACGCGGGCGGTTTCGGGAATGCGCGCGGGTCATCTGAGACAAACTTTTTTTTTTTTGGCCTAAGTTACTATCCAGACTGTTTAACTGTAGGTCTCCATATCAAAGTGAAAATTGCCATTTATAGGCAGACATTAGATCAGAGTAAACCAGGGAGCCTAATTATAATGTGCAAGGTACCTTATCTAGTCTAAAATAGCTTAATATCATGATTGCTAATTAATATAATTTAAATCAATTAACAAAAGCAAGTAATTTAAGTTTTTAAAAAAAAAAAGACAGCCTTTTTGTCCTTCCGTTACCGTATTTTGTCCTTCCGTTACTATAGGTTGGTAACGGAAGGACAAGTATTAATAAGTTTTAATTAATAAGGGAAAAGACCAAAACTGAATTGAATAGTTATATTCAACTAGGCCTACCTAAACTTGCTGTGCGTAATTTTTTTTTTTTTAGTCTCTTCAATTTTTAAAAATATACTAACTTTAGCTACTTTTATGGTAACGGAAGGACAGATTTGAAGGCAAAATGCCAGAAGCCGCTGAAGTGTAACAAATGCTGCAATTACGAAAAAAACAATTTTGGACTTGTTTCATACAGTCTTAATGTTACACACAAATAAAAAAAGGATGTTTTACATTTGTTTCTTACATAGAGGGTGTATTCATTTTTCATATAATTTACCCAATTTTTAGGAAAAAATAACTCATTTGCATAATCCAAAATTTAACATACCAAACAACGTAATTCACTAAATATAGACTTTCAGCTTTCATTTGAGACCAAATTTGTATGGCTCGGATGAATTTAAAATTTTGACTGCCATGTCCACAATTTCATGGAATTGGCCAGAAGTAAGAAATAGAGAACTTTATTGTTTTTACTGTACTCAGTTGAATTCATCACGTCTTATGAAAGTCTTGGGTTATCAATCATAATATAGATATAGTTTGATCAGTTCCAAATTGGCGAAGCCTCTTTACAGCAGCTAATGAATACAGAAGAACGCAGGAGCGTGTGAAGGCAATAAAACAGCTGCGGCTTCAACTTCGCCCTTTCCGTGCCCGTATGAGCTGAAGTTCGCAATAATCTTGGCATTAATATATTGTTTGCTGCAACTGTGACATCGCCTAACACTTTTTATTTTACTTATACTGTCCAGCACAATCGTCAGTTCTTTGGTGAATTAGTTAGAGCTCCAATCGCTTGAAAAGGCTCTAGAAATGATTTAACTGGGCCTCGAATACACCTCAAAATGTGGCAGTTGTTACTAGACCAAAATGTTGTGCTGATTCCACATCTGAGTGTCAAAAATGAATATGTGGGAAAAGTTGTCAAATTAAAGGGCATTACCTGATAATAAGTGATATTGATGTTTTTTAATGAAATTCACAGACATTTTCACGGAATTCTTTGCACTTGACTTCTTAGACTTATAATCCTCTCACAGGTTCGTTGTCTTCTCTATTACTTTTGGACCACTTCCGGTGTTCCTTGCAAGCATGTTCCCTTCTTTGAATAGCCTCATCAATATCATTGCACCACCATTGTTTGCCCTTCTTAGAAATGGTCACAGGTCACCAATAGGTATATCAAATTAGGTGGGATCGTTTCAAAAAATCCTTAAAATCGTGATACGTGTCTCTATTTTAAATAGAAGTTGTCAAAAAACATAACATTTTTGGTATCATATTAAAGACAATTTATCCAGCTACCGAATAAAAAAAGAATTAAAGCAACATGTTTAGCAACAGGGAAGTTATCAATCTAAACGTCAAGTGAGTCAAGGGTGGGACCGGTGGATGAGGCGCCGGTGGATGAGGTTTCTACACAAAATAGCGGAAAACTAGAACTTTTGAAATTGATGCCATTTTAAAAGTATACATAGGAAAGTTTTCAAACTTCTCATATGTGTTAATAACATGTGCCTGCTACTATGAATACTAATATTGAATTGTTATCTAGACATTCTCTACTAGAATATGATGTTCAATTCAGGGGAGTGTTTTAATGTAAAGAATACACAGTTGTATTCATTTTATTGATTAAACAATGGCCAAATCGCAGTCTCTCTATTTCATTTGTGTGACTCTTTGGTCCTTTTCTACCCTGGGTAGTAAAACATTTAACTAAAAAATCCAGAAGTGTTCCTTCACAGAATTGTTCATAGATTTATGAAAAAGCCCATAGGTTTCTACACAAAATAGCGGAAAACTAGAACTTTTGAAATTGATGCCATTTTAAAAATATACATAGGAAAGTTTTCAAACTTCTCATATGTGTTAATAACATGTGCCTGCTACTATGAATACTAATATTGAATTGTTATCTAGACATTCTCTACTAGAATATGATGTTCAATTCAGGGGAGTGTTTTAATGTAAAGAATACACAGTTGTATTCATTTTATTGATTAAACAATGGCCAAATCGCAGTCTCTCTATTTCATTTGTGTGACTCTTTGGTCCTTTTCTACCCTGGGTAGTAAAACATTTAACTAAAAAATCCAGAAGTGTTCCTTCACAGAATTGTTCATAGATTTATGAAAAATTTGCTATTTAGACCTATTTTGGACCACCCTGTATTCAAAATAAAAGGAACTTTAACGATATTCATATAGTTCATTTTGATAACCATTTTCTTTTAAATTAAATAGTCCATGCTAACTAAATTTCATAGAATATTATATACAAACCTTTATTTTATGCATTATTTCATCATAATTTTAGACACCCTGTACTTTTCCTGTGTGCATTTTGGGCAAATGATTCTTAGCAAATTTGGTAGCACCTTCTGCGGTTGTTCTGATTTTGTTAGGAGCAAAAACGATCAACTTTTTTATGTTCAACCCTGTAAAAATTTTACACACCCTGTATAATTTGATATTTTTTTTGCAAAAATGAAAAACCTTGAATCATAAGCTTTCCAACAATATATAGTTTGTGGGTCATCAAGTATGTAAAACTTAAGTTTTGTCCTGTTTAATCAGAATTGGTGCATTTCTCAACATTATTAGATGTGGTGTTTTTTTTGGACCAGTTTGTGACTTCTGACCAAATGTCTTTACGCCCGTGACTAAGAAGAGATTATCCTTACATTCATCCCAAGAACTGGCATTGTCATATTGATTGGGATTATAAACTTACTACAAATCACGTCCTTGTTGATCGACCAGTCTTGATCATGTGAGATATTCCAGACATTTTGATTGGAAACATTATCATTATTCATGCATTTTGTGTGATGAAATTGTGAAATGTTTATTCATTTTGACCAGAATAGCCTTTCTGTAAAAAAAATATATGACATTGTGTAGCGCAGAAGGATCGATTTCGAACCCCGGACCTCTCGCTCCCAAATCCAGCCCTCTTACCATCTGAGCTATCAAGCAAATCTGAATGTAATTGTGAGATTTAAACACTTGATCAACAACACGTCGACGCTACGAAATGAATTTAGATCGAGACAAGATTCGAGGAGCTATTTTATAAGCATTCACTTGACCGGACTAAATAATTTTATAAAATTGTAAGCATGTTTCTAGTTACAAAAGACTATGAATATTATGATACGATGGATAAAATTGATGCCTGATTCTTCAGAAGCGACTTTTTTACCCTGAATTTGGCTTTAGTTTCGTCAAGTTTTTCTTGAATTCGGGTTTGTCGGATTGCAATAATCTGCACCGAAAATACAACATGTCATGAAGTTCACAGATAATATTAGATAATATTATTTGCATAATATGCCTTTTTACTATACAATTTCATGGCAAATGTGTTTGAAATGTGTGATTATAATCATGAAAAGAGCTCATTTACATCGTGCTATTACGAGGTCAACTATGACTGCGAAGCGGTTTCACTACGGGTGAGTACTTCCGGGTCGCTTTGCTGGGTTAGAAAAGGAACGACTTTTCGCGTGGTTGCGAACTGACTGTATACCTTAATAAGATAAGTGTAAATGAAAATAAATGATACCTACTAGCAACTTAAATAAAATAGAAGTTTATAATAACAAATATGAAAGATCAGCAGTGTTTATAGGGTACCCTTCTTTATTTAAGTTACACTTGTTTCATCACTATTTTTTTCCTCACCGTCTCTTTTTTCCTTCTCCACCACTCTTGATCTCACACCCCCCTTCATCTTCTCTCCCTTCTCTCTCTCCTTTCCCCCCCCCCCTTTTTTTCTCTTCTTTTTCCTCTTTCATGACCCGAGGCGCCCATGCCCCCCAGGCCCCCTGGCTCCGCCAATGAATACATACCTTGTATCCAATGCAAGGTTTTCCTCCTGAAAAATGTGGCTGCGAATGTCGAAACAACTGCACTGGCGCAATCTCGGTTTTTGTTGTACAGCAACATTTACCATGGGGACTTTCATGAAGAAATTGCTGTTGGGTCGAGTAGATGTACAACCACAACAACCTCGCCTGAGTCGGGTGGTCTAGGCGGAGTCGGTGATACCACCTCACTTGAGGGGTGAAGGGGACGATCCCCAGATGCCTTGGGCACTGGTGGTACATGTCCTGATGGAGTAGGGTGATGACTACTACCGATGCAAGGTTTAAGTTTGTCATGATGTACTACAAAAGTGCGGGATTTTGAATTCAAATTATCCGACTTTCTTTGTAAGCGCGTGGAGTGGGGAAGCGATTTTCGCAAAATCTTTAACCATACGCCTATAATAACTGCAAAGTGCGACGAAACATTTGACTTCTTTAGGATTCGTGGGACGCGGCCATTCCTTGACTTTGACAAGATTCTGGGTCGGGGCACGAGCGCTCAGCTGCATAGAGCGCTGTACATTTATTTGGAGCCTGCCCTCACACGGCCGTTGTTAGCATACATCAATTGTTTTGCGGGGCGTGGTCACGTGACCAAGCTATACTGTTTCCAGGCTGGATATCAGAGGGAATCCCAGCGTAAATGCGGGGGTTTATTAAACATGAAGAGGGGACAGAGGGGATTCCCCAGTCTTTTTTATCGAAGATCCCATGGAAATCCGCCAAATATTATCCAAATTACAGCCAATTGAAAATTGTCCTCCAAAAAACCCAAATATTTTCAATAAGCCTTTGTTTTGTTGTTAAATTTGGTCATAATCTGTTATACCGATCAAACCCCAATATTATTTTGTGTCCCAGGGAATTATCAAAGTGTAACTAGTTACTGTGTCAAGTATCATGACCGTAGCTAATCATCTTGGTACACAATTTTGAATTCAAACTCAGTATCGGCAGTAAGCTTTTATAAATCACGATCTAATAACATACGTGAAACGGAACCACCCAAAAAATGCCATTTTTGTAACTAAAAAGTCAATCTTTTTTGTCGAAATCAGTTTTGGTTCCGAGGTATTATGTAAACAAATGGACAGTCTCTAAACACCCTTCTCCTTTTTTTCCCAGTCTATGACGTCAACAGTTCAGACCTCATTAATTATTAATTTGTTATTGATAATATTTCATTGGAAATCGAACCCGGAAGTAAAAAACTAGAGCCAAAATTCATGCATTTGTGGATCAAGCCCCAGTAAAATTTGAAAAGAAAATAGATTTTGATTATGTTTGTTTCTATTAAAATTCAAACTGGAATCATTTACAAATCTATAAATGTGTTAAATTGTGGAAATCGGTACCCAAACTTGCTCGCCGGCATAAAATTGGGAAAGCACCCATTGAGTCGAGCGTGCGTGGTATTTAAAGATGGCGACCAGGCATTGTGTTTGTGTTCGCGAAGTCAGAATTGTAACAAAGTAGAGTACATTTACTAAGAAAATTGAACCTTTTTCAAATTAAAACATATAATAGAGTGATGGTATTCTTAATTTGTATTCTATTATTCAGATATTTTCACTTTTCCATGTAGGGGAATTTTAGGTCTGACTTTTTTAATTTTATAAATAAGCTTCTTTTCGACTTTTGTCCGTAAATTGCAGATTGGGAACCGAGATATGAATGGAATGGATGACTTTTTGCATGCATCATACTTTTTCCTCATTCGATAAATGGGCCTGGAGGAAGGTCGAAATTTAGTTGGGGAAAATAAACTCGACTAGTATTGGCATGCAGTAAAAGTGAATTGCTCATTCATCCAGACCAGGGGAGACAACGATTGAAAAAATGTCATGGGAAAGTGACTTTTTAGCAATCGTGTATTTCAGGGCGATAAATTAATTTGATGAAATAAGCCGTATACTTAACTTATACCGTATGATTTTGACTATTCTATTGACAGTGTACAGTAAATTCATGAAGTACGTGTACACTGTTTATTCCGTCAAATCCAGTTATCACCCTAAAATACATGATTGTTGACTTTTCTTGTAGCAGAAGAATTTGACGAGAGGTGACGCCACTGTTGTCATGCTTGTCACCCATCATCCTAAATGTGGTGGTGGGAGGGCATTTCCCCAGTCATGACCCCCACCCCCAGCTCAAGTGCCACCCCATTTTGTCAAAATGTTGACTTTTAATGTAAACATTACTGAACTTCGCTTCAAATCAAACCAAATTACTTTAATTTCAGGCAATGTTTACATTCCGAGCTGGCCTAGATTTTGTGCGCTTTAGCGCCACGTTTTCCCCCAAATTCTGTTTGATGTTGGTGCCGCAGCGCCATTTGTTTTTCGATCAGATCCAAGAATACCATTAAATTCAAACAACACACATTTTTCTATGTACAATTTATTTTGATTTTCTTCAATACTACACAAAATCTATTTTCAATATGTACAATATAATATTTTCAATATCCATTTATATTTTATTATGTAAAAGCTGAATGCAAACTGCTTATCCACAAAAATAGCCTGTGTAAGTAAATGTAATAAATATAAGAGGACCTGACGTTTCGATTCTAACAGAATCTTTTTATAACAGAATCCATTTATATTTTATTACACAAAATAAATGTATCTGTACAATTTATTGTGATATTTTATAATATTACACAAAATTCTCTGTACAATTTATTATTATTATATATCAATACAACACAAATATGATTGAATTATTTATTCTAATCCCATCTCGATGAACATTGAAAATTAAAATATCTGCTTCTGACCGAATTCGAACCGGCAAACTTATGTGTTCTGATACTATTTATACACTTGTAGAATTCATTCAAATTTGTTCCATGATGACTCAATATAAAATGTATGTTAGGCGACTAAAAACAAATCTTAAGTGACGGGATCAAATGACCCATTTTTAAAAATTGGTTAAACAGCAATTTCACTGGGTTTATTTCTCGATAGTGAAAAATCTAATAACGGCCAAAAACGTGTGTTCGTGCAGTGTTTTGGGCAGTAAAACAATGAAATTTGCAACATTTTTCACTCTTGGGAAAAAAAATTGAAGAGTGAAAATCAAAAGTGAAGGGTATTTGACCCTCTGTATAGGGTGAGTGAAAACACTGGTTAAAGAAATGTTCACATGCCAATGAATACACAAAACATTTTTTTGTCAAAAACAATGTAGCAACATTTTGGTATTTTAACAGTCTGACCAACCCAGCCTGAGACGTCCGAGAACCGGCTTGTTTTTTTTCAATGTCAAAACAAAAGAATATACTGATGCAAACTCATACACTCAAATTCAAAGCTTTGTTATGTATACATTATGATACTGTTTAATTTACATGCGATATTACTTCATTAATGAAAGTCTGCCAAACAGGTTGTGTTGGCGAGCCATTAACAGTTGCCGTATAACGGTATCCTGTGTCTGAATGAACATGTAGTCTGCTTTATTCATGTAATGTAAGGATGTATGCTTTCAGTAACATGTTCACTCAGCATTCCAACAGTATGTAGGCGGCGAGCTTGTCTAGGAATTTCATAAGTAAGCATGTGAAATTTCCTGATAAGAGATTGTTCAGGAAAAGCCACCGGAAACCACATTCCGAAGTCTGTACAGTTTCTCTGTAAAGTCGTGTTCCAAAGTTTGAGTTGCATAGCTCTAATGGTTCTTATTTTACACGCACAAGATGCTGTGAACTGTACCCATTGAGTAGTACACAAACTATATCGGTGGTATACCACCATTCGCGGTAATTCGACGTTATTTCATTGATTTCTCCGTAATTATACCGATTTAGGCCGTCAAATTTCAGTATGATGATGAGAAAAATACGAGCTTTCATATGATATGAAAATCTCCGTATGTTTGAAATAATTCTGTGTTACGAAAATGTGATCGGGTCATCTACCTTTAACCTAGAACTGGAATTGGTCACTCACGGTCTTAATACACTGATTTCGAACGGCGAAGCCGTGAGGGACCTGGATAATCCACTGTACGTTTTATGACTCCTAAGGGAGCCTCCGTGCAAAGAGAAGTTGCCAAACAAACAAATACTCTTCGTTTAATTAACTTTAATATTGTTCTGACGTTTATAAATAGTTTCCTCTTATTTAAAAATTTCTAGTAAATAAATATTTACAGTTTAGTTAGTTCAACACTTCTATAGTATTTAAAATAGTAGTACCGCGAATATTTGTGCTCAAAGTTTACCAGCAAGGAACACCCCATGAACATTAACAGCGATTGTATTTTGGTTACATTTTCAGCTGCACTAAATGTTTGGATGCCATTGTTTGTTACATAATTTTTCGTAGCAAATATGTTGGCCAGCTTAGACACATTGTCAGGCTGCAGACATTTGTATACATCATTTCCTACCAATGCGCCACTATGGTAGACTTGGCGTTTGAGATGCATTCTATCTATTACAGAGTTAAACTCTTCTGTATATGGTCCAGTTTCAGTTTCTAGTTCTTTATTTATAGAGTCAACTCTTTGGCCTATTGAGGCTGTGTCTCTCAGTAGATCTTTCTCATTTGATTTTAATTCGGAACACTCATCTTTCAGTTTTTTTATTGAGGCTTTATGCCTCCGCTTATAAGCTGCGGACTCCTGCTGCATAGCTTTATACATATCGTCCGCCTCCTCTTTATCTTGTGAGCATTTATCAATGTCGGAGTTAAGCTGAGTAAGATCTGCAGACAGGTAGCAGACAGGTGACGTCTTTTCTCAAGCTTCTCCTGGGTAGCCTGTATCCTCAATGTAACTGTCATTATAGGTAATGCACTCCTGCAGACTTCGTAGCTTATCAGCACCGTCTGCATTGTCAACATCAGCATCAGATGGTAGCTAGTGAGGGCTGCCTTTCTGTAAATTGTTGCTTTTGATACATAACAGTGAGGGCAGAAATATGTGCAGGATGGCTTTGAAATCCCAAGGAAAATTGCCAGATTTTCCCAATCTCCACCATAAGTCAATCTGCACCGCGTAAAGTGAGTGGGTTGCTCTCTATTGAAACCTGTTGGTGATATTAAAAATAAAAACAAATGTTAAAATTAATTTTGTATGAGTTTTTAAAAGTGTAGGGGTGTTCCAATAACTTTTTTTTTGGTGGGGGGGGGGGGCTATGATTTTTTTTCTCCACGTTATATTTAAGATATTTCACATGAAGATAAAAATAAATGAATGAGGAATGCGATAAATAAAAGTTGAAATTGGGCCAGCAATCAGAACATCTACCTTTTAATTTCAAGAAAAATCAGTTCATTCATGGACTAGACAAATTTTTCATCGTGTGCGTATGTGCGGGATGGTATGTATACATATGTATATTGATCAGAAATTCTAGAAAAAAATTGAGAATCCATTCCCACAAAGATTCCCGCCGGTAAAGTTGTGAGAATCCAAGTAGATTCTTCTAGATAATTTGTATTTTTGAATGGCGGAGAATCAATAGACTCTGACAAAATCCTTTTGCAAGAATATTAATGGATTCTCACAACCATTAAAGGAGGTGTCCCGCAAGCATAAAAGTGTGCCTTATATGTTAGAAAAATAACTATCGAGCCCAACTTTTGTAATTATATAGAACAAAGCACCACACTTATGACAAAATCAAATAAAAACCGCAATCTCTCAACATGCACTTTTTAAAATTCGCGGCGATTGAAAGTCCCAGTGTCGATAGTTATACAATGCACATGCGCAAATTTCAGCACCGATACCCATGACGTCATCGACATCGGTACTTTCGATCGCCGCGAATTTTAAAATTTGCATGTTGAGTGATGGCAGTTTTTATTCATTTTTTTGTGACTAGTATGATGTTTTGTTCTATATAATTACGTAATTTCGGCTCGATAATTATTTTTCTAACAAATAATGCTCAATGTTGAGCTTGCGGGACCCTTCCTTTAACGAACTTCTGACCCTGATCAATTTATTAAGGATAAAAATAGTATTTGAAAATAAACACATGAAATGTTACATCTTGATATACACTGAGCCAAAAAAGAAACTTATAAAAAAAAGAAACTTACAAAATGTTAACAGATCACCAAATGAAATTCTGTGCATGGAAATGTACCAAATTTGGATACAATATTACTGTTATTTGCAGTAATATTGTATCCAAATTTGGTACATTTTCATGCACAGAATTTTATTTGGTGATCTGTTAAAATTTTATAAGTTTTTTTTATTTTTATAAGTTTCTTTTTTGGCTCAGTGTATATCATGGGACAGCAATCATGATATCCAAAAGAAAAAGTAGTTCATTTCTAGTATACAAATTGAATTTTGTTGTTGTTGTTGTGCAGCGCATTCATTCCTTTGTCATTCCTCTCATGGTTAAATTTGATTATTAAAAAATCAAATGCACGACAAGTGTTGTAATTTTGAGGATAATCTCGCAAAGATTTCTGTTGGTAATGTTGTGAGAATCCAAATAGATAATCAGTCTAACACCACTTAACAGTGGCGTTGCAAACATGCTGTTTTGTGTCGCATTTTGCGATGCGATACATGTTATATGTCGGTGTTTAATTTGCTGTATTTATAAGTGAATTCAGTATTATTAAAAATTGTAAACTCACCTGAACACTGCATTGGTTGCTGATCATCATCTTGCCTGGGGGTAGGGTCATGCCGCTCGATGGATAATTGGGGCCATGCGGGACAGACGGTTGGGGATCGCCATGCGTAACGGACAGTTGGGGATCCCCATGCGGGACGGACGGTTGAGAATCGCCATTCTGGACAGACGGTGGGGATCGCCATGCAGGACGGACTGTTGAGAATCGCCATTCTGGACAGACGTTTGGGGATCGCCATGCGGGACAGACGGTTGGGAGACGATACGCTGACTGCCAGTTGCAGATTGAATATCTGGAGGGAAAAAAAATCAATACGGAGCGCATTACATTTTTGATTAAGAGTAAAACAAGTTTACTCTTACACTGTAGTTCTTTCAAATAAAAATCAATGTTTCGACAATGACACTGCAAACATTATTTGCGCTCGGCATCAGGGAATTTGTTCGCAGCTACATGTACCTGACACACTGCCAAAGAAAAGTTTTAGTGCACTCTATCTTATTTGTATTCCAATAATTTTAACCTCCACGGTCGAGTCATTCATTATTGTGACAATGAAAACTGCATTGTCAGCCAAAATTTAAAGGTCTTTATTATTATTATTTTAATTAAAATTTTCTTTTCTTTTCTACAATTGAAATTGTACATGTTACTGACTGGTAGTGGTAGTGGTAGTATAAATAGTGAAAAGGGTGAGATAGATTATTTGATTTAAAGATTCATTGATGTTTTATGAAAGTCAAACTCACCATTCAAATTACTACTTCATGGAATCTCAAGGGCACCGATTTCCTTAGCTGCTTCTCGTAATTTGTCTAGGACAGGTCCAAATGCGATTCCAACGTTGTGTCTGCTGTCTTTATCTCCTTCGAACATGGCAAGTAACCTCGCAGATTTCACACTGTGGCGGTTTCTCCCATTCAAAACTTGCATGACCAATTTGGTAGACTTGCCACCCTTGTCCGCACTTATCTGCAGCCACGGCTCGCCTGGCTTCAGATTCTGAAGGTCTTCCAACTTATCGGCATTTAATAGTTCAGTGACAGTTTCTTTAATAACAGTTTTGACATCTGCACATCTGATGACACTTACGGTTAATTTGCTGGCACCATCACCTGTAAATGTTGCACCATTGTATGTGAACTCAAGCTTCCTCATATCCTCGCATAGTTCTCGCTCAGTTCCAAGAATGTTGAAGCTTAGCTCGTCTAAAAAAATACGCTAGAGTCTTTTCCAGTGTGTCATAGGCATATCAGGCTGCGCATTAGTAGTACAGACTTCCTTGAAAAAGTCCCATGGATTAGGAAACCTGCCTTTTTCATGGCTGCAGTCAAATTGAAGCTGAACCTGAAAATCCTAGCGAATTTATACTACCCGCTCATTTCTCCATGTCTATTATTTAATATATCAATACCTTAATACAACTTGCTTACCTTAAAAAGCACCTGCTGCATAAGATTCCGTCTCCTTTTCTAGCATTTTATCATAGAACTTCTTGCGTCTGGAGCGCAAAAGTACCCTACGATGTTTTGTGCGGTCGCGAAGTTTGTATTCAGCTTGGGAAAAATGTTTGATCTTCCGCTGCGATTGTTAATAGTGAATACTTGCCAGGTGCAATTCCCAAATCTTTTCTACAATTGAAATTGTACATGTACTGACTGGTAGTGGTAGTATAAATAGTGAAAAGGGTGAGATAGATTAAACTGCATTGTCAGCCAAAATTTAAAGGTCTTTATTATTATTATTTTTATTAAATTTTCTTTTCTTTTCTACAATTGAAATTGTACATGTTACATTAAACACATTTTAGATGCTAACAGTGAAAGAAATGGGATTCTCTCCAGATATCCAAGATGGCGTCCAAAATGGCCGCCAAAACGGGTCAAATCTCATAAAATGACATATAGCAATCAAATTGTATGGTGAAAGTAAAGTTGTAATAGTGTGATGTATGTATTACACCACTAGACACTCATATCTAGAAGTTTTGCTTTGTTAACACACCTAAATCCAAAATGGCCGCCAAAAATGGTAAAATTCCATATATTGGCATATATAAACCAACATGTATGATCAGAGTAAAGTTTTAACAAAGGGATTTATGTTAGACCACTAGAAACTCATACCTAGTATTTTTACTTTGTTCACATATTTTTAAATCAAAATGGCCGCCAAATTAATGGCCGAAATTGGTCAAAAGTGGTCAAAATTCCATAAAATAGGCTAATATCAACTGAAATGTATGATGAAAATTATAATTTTAACGATGGGATGTATGTGTCAGACCACTAGTAGCTCATTTCCAGTATTTTTGTTTTGTTAACACAGTTCAAAATCCAAAATGGCCCCCAAAATGGTTCCCGAAGTGGCTGAAAATTTGTCAAATGCCATAAAATGGGATAATATCAACCTAAATTTACGATGAAAATTTAGTTTTAATGGTGGGATGTATGTATTAGACCACTAATAACTCATACCCAGTATTTTTGTTTTTTAACATAGTTCAAAATCCAAAATGGATGCCAAAATGGCCCCCAAAATGGTTCCTGAGGTTGCTGCAAAAAATGTCAAATTCCATTAAATGGGATAATATCAACCTAAATGTATGATGAAAATATAGTTTTAAGGATGGGGTGTATGTATTAGACCACTAGTAACTCATATCTAGTATTTTTGCTTCGTTAACATACTTTAAACTTTAAAATCCAAAATGGCCCCCATAATGGGTCCCAAAATTACTGAACTAATTGTTTGATTATATATTTTGAATTAGTCAACCTCAAAGCACCTGAGCAGGGACTTTATGTGCTAGGTGTACTTTAAAACCAAGATGGCCACCATAATTGCCGTTGTCAATGTAAAAATAGTCTACATGAGTGTATGATAATTCAAAATAGATATTGTCAGAGTGTATACATACATAATTTATATGTACTGTTATACTGTACACAGCGCCCTACCTTGGACATTAACGGTACAGTGCCCCTGAAACCTAGGGACATGAATTTTTATGTACACAGAACGGGATGATCCCCTACTCTTTGCGACAGAGTCTATGACCTTTAACGTGCTCGGATTTTGCTCTTCTGATGCACGAGACCACCATTTATACGCGACTTCTGAACCACGATGCAATTGAGACTAAGTACTTTGCCTAAGGATACAAACATGTTGGCCTTAGCGGGGCTCAAACTCGAAACCTTTGTATCATGAGACCTGCGATCTATCCGCTAGACCACACACGCTCTCATCAAATTCACCAAATAATATGTTCTAAACTGCTAAGCTATTGCTTTTAGAATAAGGCCCATCTCTGTGACAATTTGATTCAGTATCACTTTCCAAACTGGCTGCCAGAATGGATAAGTTGATGTTAAATATTATGATGTTGATATTATCTAATTTTATGGAATTTGACAATTATTTCAGCCACTTCGGGAACCATTTTAGGGGCCATTTTGGATTTTGAACTGTGTTAACAAAGCAAAAATATTGGTTATGAGCTACTAGTGGTCTAACGCATACATCTCATCGTTAAAATTATATTTTCATCATACATTTCGGTTGGTATTAGCCTTTTTAATGGAATTTTTGACCACTTTAGACCAATTTCGACCATTAATTTGGCGGCCATTTTGGTTTTAAAGTATGTTTACAAAGAAAAGATACTAGGTATGAGTTTCTAGTGGTCTAACACATACATCCCATTGTTAAAAATATATTCTGATCATACATGTTGGTTTAAAATGCCAATATATGGAATTTTATCATTTTTGGCGGCCATCTTGGATTTAGGTGTGTTAACAAAGCAAAACTTCTAGATATGAGTGTCTAGTGGTCTAATACATACATCCCACTATTACAACTATACGTTCACCATACAATTTGATTGCTATGTCATTTTATGAGATTAATTGACCCGTTTTGGCGGCCATTTTGGACGCCATTTTGGACGCCATCTTGGATATCTGGAGAGCATCCCATTGAAAAAAATGTTAAAATCGTAAATGTGTTTAAGGACCCTAAAAGACACCTAAAAAGTTGGTTTGGTTTAGTACTGGGGGTGCACGTCACCCTCTGTACATACCCGACTAATATACGAAATCAAATTATCTGAATATAGCAATGTTGCCGAACTGTGAACTTTCTGGCAACAAGAGTAGAAGTATAGGCCCTATATTACCACCTGCTTTACTTAACGGGTATCTATGGAAGTCCCTGGAACATCTGGTATATACTAAATCCAATTTGTCGTAATAAAATGGCTTCAGTATCAAAATGAATGTCATTATTTGTAACAAACGAAATATTGTAATTTTTCCAAAATGCGTCATTATCTGGCAACACTGCCGTTAAAGTATATAATACCCCAAGCTGTTTTCATCAGATATGAGTAGGGTAAAGTCATCTCTCCCTCCTCCTAGGCCTAACAAAAATAAATGTTTGTTTCCGGTAACATGCTGACAAAAAAAGAGGGTCGGTCATTAAAAAATGAAACATTATATTTTAGATTCACATGCATGTATTAATTGCAAAGCTTCCGAATTTTGACGACATCGCAATCTGAACGCCAACTTTCGAGGCAAATTTCATGAAAACGTGCAACTTTTTGGGAAATGTGGAACAAGATTTGGATGGTCCGTACAGGGGGAGTCTAAGGATGGGTGTGCCCCCCTCAAATTTCGAAGATTTTCAACCCCCATGAATGACGCCATGCCATGATTTGGTGCACAATTTTCACACAGAATTGCCACACCACCCCATACAATTTTGTTTTTTAGTGTTTCTAGTTAATCATATTCAAATAGTCTTTGAGTCAATGTAGCATACTTGAAGGAGCTAAATTTAACATCTTATTTTAGATTTACACAACATACGTATAATGCACAAATCATGAACAAAAATAATTACCCTGAAATTGTATATTAAATCTAGAATATTAAATCATTATTCGGGTTTCAGCATTCTCATGTTGACACTAGCGATGTAGAGAAATCCATTTTAAGTTTGCGATTGCGGCGTGATCTACCTCATGGTCGAGATCTCGCGAGATTCGCTCAGCGTTTTACACCGTTTAAATCATGCAAATTCACGCCAAGAGTGTACATAGGTTTACATTGGAGGAAGGGATTCCCCCACAACATCACACGTGCGGTAATCTCACGATTCTTTGCTGAAACCCGATCCAATCTCTTCTGTGTAGGGGATAGGGGATAATCGCAGCAGCTGCAGTGGAGCAACGCAAAACTGGGGATTTTATTTTATTTTATTAATTTATATTCGTACGGACGAATGGAAAGTAAACTTCAGAATTGTTGCAGAATTCATGGAAATGGGTACATTAAAATTGGACCTTCGGGAAAATGGGAATGTAAAACTAAATGGGAATGTAACATTTTTATTCTCTCAATACATTTCCGTAAATTTGGACTGAAAAAATACGAACGGTAGGAAGAAAATAAATTCTATTTTTTCAAAATGTTGATAAAATGTTTACGGTCGGCAGGTTTTGAGAGGGTCGGTCGGGTTACCGGAAACAAACATTTATTTTTGTTAGGCCCTATGAGGACAATATCCTGAGTGCCCTGGCAAGTAGTTTTTACGAGATGCAAAGATAGGCTAAAATATCAATTTTCTTAATATGTCAAAACTAGCAGTGTTGCCAGGTCAGAAAATACATCAAAACATTTTTTTTAATTTTTATTTTTATTTTTTTTATTTTATTTGTGTTTAAAGTATAAAGATGTGTCTTTATCAAGTAATAGCTACTTTTGAAAAAAAATCTTGCATATTGCTGCAATAAGATAACGAATGTGCGGTAAATTTCGACTATTTTTAACTGATATTGACCCAAAAATGGCTGAAATCTAAATTGGGCTGTTGCCATGGCAACGAGTAAAAGATTAACAAACTAATCTCGTTTTTCTGATATGCTACCAAAGTACTTCAACCTGGCCAGGAAATTTTTTTTTACAAAAATCGGCGAGCTTTGCCACCGGTACTTGATATTTACCTGAGATGACTCTTAAACAGTGTTGTAGGACTCGGGACTCGGACTCGAGTCCTTTTTTTCAAAGACTCTGACTCTGTCCCAGTACTCAAAGACTCGGACTCGGACCCCAAGACTCGCTAGCAAAAAATAACTTAGAGAAAAAAATTAACTGTGCTTCCAAGTATCCTAATTTGCATATGCAAATTTGCGTTGCGGAATAACGCAGACGATTGGTTTTTTTTTTACATGTTTACACAAAGAGAACTTTTTAGAGTGTATCATTATTGAAGTTACTTTTTAGACGGTTTGAAGTGTTAGCTAACTGACAAAAGCATTTTCATAAAACTTAATCATCAGCTAGGATTTCTAGTAGGTCATCAAAAAATAAAAGTAGGTGTTGCGGAATGACGTTGCAGAATGACAGTGTGAATTTGTGTGCAAAACTCCATAGAGAAAAGAAAAAACATGTTTTTATGCTTTAATATGCATAAAAAATAAAAGAAAGAGTAATCAGTGGCATTTCATATGTTACAAATTCGTGAATACAAGTAACCCAACTATTTTCACATTGAAATCATCATTTACAGGTAAAGTAGCCATGATTTTGTGATAAAGTTGCCGAATTCAACAGCGTGCACATCAAAGTTGCCTAATTCAGCAAATTATGAGTTTTCATCAATTTTGAAACTTTTTTAGAAGTTAGAGTCCATATTTGAATGAATTATCATAAATAAGGATGATCTTATACCAAGTACACAAAAATATCACAATTTGCTCAATAAATTGCCTAAATATAGGGCACCGTCATTCCGCAACACGTCATTCCGCAACGCTCGTTAGGGCTATTAATTAACAGAATTTTCCAAAAAATTTTTGGTCATTGTGAAGCATGTCAATTGTGTGCAGAGAAAAAATAGTTAAATGAAAATAGCTAGGTACATTTTTTTTCTTGCTATCCTAAAAAATTGTACTTTTGCGTTGCGGAATGACATGAGATTATGCAATGCATACTAATTACCTGGATTAACGAGGCTATAATTGGCCGTTGATCAAAATTAAATTTATATCAAAACTTTTCCCATCGGTACTACTATTGTGCCTGACATTTATTTAAACATCATACCTAAGTAACTCCATTTTGGCTGTTTTGAGTTATAAGGGAAAGAATGAGTTTGTATCTGCTCTCGAAATATCTAAATGCTAATTACCTTTTATTATGTGAATGAAATAGATCATATGAAGTGGATTTTGAATGTTTTGAGAAAAAAAGTTACAAACAGTGTTTTACGGGGTAAACGGTTCGTACTTCTTTTTGTCACGGTTTTTTAGATTTTCAACTTTTCAAAAACCATGACAGAAGGAAGTAGTTTAATTGAATCTTGTTTTCTTGACATCACTATTCGTAGATAGCAGTGAGACACTTTATGTTTAGGGAAATGATTAGTCAACCCAAAATATATAGCAGTATTGTCTTTAAAAAATGTCACAGGGCTCAATATTTGGAAAAGGAGGCGTTTCTTACAGGTGAAAAATGTGGAAAAAAATTGGATTTTTTTTTCTTTTTTCTTTTTAATGAAAAAAATCAGTAATATGATATTTCAGGCAATTTGCAGGTTAACAATAATGTTTTGGTGTAAACTAGTAAACCTTTTGTGCATAGTGGTGCATTTTGGGGGACAAATATTACTTTTATGATGAAAAGACGTTACTTGTGAAGACAAAATGTTACTTTTTAAAGACAAATATTACTTTTATTGCAACCAATAAGTACTAAATTACTTTTTCAAACTATAACAAATATACACCATGGTTTAGACTAATAACAATTTATTTAATTTTCGTCCACATTGGCTTATAGCATCCACTGTTATATGATGTATCATTTTACATACAATAATTAAAGAGTGTTAACGGGATCGCAGTCAGACAAGTGCAAAACGTTTCTTGGATATTAATAGCCCTCCTCGTAGGGCCACTATCACTATCCAGGGAAATACTATACTAAGATAAAATATAGAAACACTGTCAGCCATCCTAGCCGAGTCAAAAGAGTGGCCCTCCAGTTTTGGACAAATGAATACCGAGAATCCGGCACTAGACCACAATGCAACACGATACCCCGATGACATCATGCACACACTGGCCAATAGCAGTGCCAAGGAAGACAAGACCGTAGCCAGACCACATGTGGTGATTATTGGGTTTGTCAAACCGCAAAACGCGCCAATTAAGGGCAAGGTGTGAAATGTACACCATTTTAATCACAGATCTTTAATTAGTCCCTCATCCTGTGTGCATTTACTAAAACCGCAATTTATAGCCCAATTTGTGTATACGTTTGACACCAATGTAACATCTTGTTCAATTAAAACTACAATGTATGTAAGAAACAAATAAGAAATTGTTTGAGCCATTTTGGCAACACTTATTCACATTAGATGGACATATGATAATAATTTTAGATACTTTGTGACAGTATAGTTCAACAGCACTTAATAGGGACCGTTCATTATTTATGCTGGAGGGCGGTTGGGTAAACTATAGGGGGTCATGTAACTTTCATATGTTGAAATAGGAGGGGGGGTTATGTTACTTTTTATTCTTAAACAGGGGGGGTTGTGTAACTTTTTTTAAAACTATACAGACGGTTGTGATTGAGGTGATTTTAGAGATTATTTTGGAGTGAAAATGCAATTTTTTTCTGCGATTTGCGCATATTTTATTAAAACCTATCAACTTCAAAATTTGTTACTATGAGACGACTTCTGGACAGCAAATCTTGTCTGTGCCTCGGATGATGTGGTGGAAAAACATTAATATAATCATCAATGGTCAAGAAATTAGAGCCACGGGTGTATAATGTAACAAAATCCAAGTTTATGATTTAAAAAAATGTAATTTTTTCCATGCTTTTCACCTCGACTCAGCTTTGCACCAATGCTCACAAAAGTAGAATGTTTTACTGGATACCTTTCTGCTCAGAATGTAGGCTAACTTGTTTGGGTTATAAAGACTCGCAAAACCACCCAAAATGTATAAAATATGACACAATTTCCGCTCGCTACGCTCGCCATTACTACTTTCACACAATAAAAAAGGGCAACCATAAAAGAATTATTGCCCGTTCAGATAGGGCACAAACAGAATTGGCCAACATATCCATGAACAAAATTCCAAAGGTAAAGACAGCCCCTATAAGTATGTGACAAGTTGAGTTTTTCAGGTAGGAGGGGGAGGGGGGGGGGGTGTAAAAAGCAACTGGTTAGCAGGGGGGTCATGTCGTTTTCATTTTCAGCTTTAGGGGGGGGGGGGGGGGGTAGGTAATTTTAACATACAAGTCTTGAATTTGTCCCCCCCCCCCTCCACCATAAATAATGAACGGTCCCTTAAGCCCTGTGCTTTTTAATTTTTTTTAAATTGAGTTGAAACATTTCATTTTTATATGTTTGCATGCTAAACAAAATAGTGTCCATCTAACTGATGGCAATGGCATCTTTCACAGATGATGATATAAGACAAAGCATCTTGTTTCAGAAATACTTTGGTGGGGGGCTGGGCAACTGAAATTTGTCTGTGTCGAAACTTTATTGACCTCCCCTTTACAAATTTCAAAACTTTTGTGACCCCCTTTAACTATTTTTAATATTTTTTATTGACCGCCCCCCCCCCCCCCCCCCCCCCCCCCACACACACACATACCTTACTATTTCATGTAGAAAAAGACCTGTTGGCTTCTTTTTACGACGCTGGCGGTCTGGACCATCCCACAATGTACAACATTTCAGATTCACTCAACTTGAATGCCTCTTTTGCTTGAAAATAAAGGTTGCATGAAAATTCGCGCGTAGCGCGCAGAAATTTGTGTTTATCTCGTTAATGACCACCTTTTTCAACTGTAGCTTTGTTGAAATTGTGGAAAGTTTAATTTGCACAAAGATTCGCGCGTAACGCGCAAAAATTGCTGTACAAAATGCATTCGAAAACGTGCATAGCACGCAAACAATTGTGTTTATCTCGTTAATGACCAGCTTTTTCAACAGTACTTTGTTGAAATTGTGGAAAGTTTCATTTTGTATACAAGTTTCATTTTGTCGCACAATTTGCAGTGGTTGGTCCGGACGTTGCTATGATCTAAGTTTTATTTTACACCCCAAAATGAAAATGTCCGCTTCACTCTTTAAATTGTAATGTTTCTAAAATAAAAGTTCACAAAAATATTCGTGTGTAGCGGGATTTTTTTGTTTTGCTACACAAATTGTCTTTTTACACCTCTTGCCTTTTAAAAACTGAACAATTCTGAACTAAAGCGCGCGCAGGCGTTATACTATGGCCACACTTTTTTGACCCCCCGCCCTTTATTTACCAACAACTTTTTGATACCCCCTTTGGGCAATTTGAAACTTTTTAGACCCCCACAGTTTTGGCCACCCCCCCCCCCCCCCCCCCACACCCACCAAAGTATTTCTGAACACTCCCTTACTGTTGTAAATGTTTGTACGTTTAATCATGTTAATAGGTAATAAAGGCGAGTGCTAAAGGAATAAAACCAAACAAACCTGTTAAGGGAGTGTTCTGAAATACTTTGATGGGGGGGGGTCTAAAAAGTTTCAAGTTGAAAAAAGGGGGGGGGGGACCAAAAAGTTATGTTAAGTGCTAAATTTAATGTTGTCTGCAGACAGTTAAAACTCTGGAAATTAGTGTGGTCACTAAGTATCCAGGTTTGGAAGTATTTGTATGGGATGCTATAAATTTGTAAGTCTTCACCACTACGGTGTGGGGTCAAGGGGCCCTCCAGGGGCGTAGCCCTTGGGGTAGGAGCCCCTGAAGCTGTTGGGTTTTAGCATGTTTGAATGGTCTAGAAAAGCTCTCCTTGCTATGAATATTTACATTTATTTTGTAATAAATTTTGACTTGGTTCAGAGACAGTATGGGTTCAGGGGGCAACATAAAGCTGTTGGGTTTTAGAAAGTTTGAATGGCCTAGGAAAGCTCTTCCTTGCTATATGAATATTTACATTTATTTTTAATAAACTTTGGCTTGGTTCATAAACACTCTAAAATACGAGAGACACTATATGAAAGATGAAAAAACTACAACGCGCGAACCGCGCAAAAAAAAATCCATTTTTTGAAATGGTCCAGAAAACGTTCCTAAAGCCATCTGGATATGATTGAATAATGAAATATTGAACATAATTATGCGCGAAGCGCGCACAAAAATTCCAGTTTTTCTAACTAAAATGGTCCAGAAAAAGTTCCTGAAGCCATCTTGTTATTAATAATTAAATGCAAAAATTACCAGTGTTTTAAGGGAACAGTTCCATTTATACGCGATAAATTTATCGCGACTGTATCGGGGCCTGATATGTTTTGGACCCGATGTTTTTCAAGTTGATTCGCGATAAAATAGTCATCAGGCCCCGATACGAGGCCTCTGCCATACCCTGGGGTATGTTTAGCAAATAGAGCGGGACATTGTTTAGCAAATAGAGCGGGACATTGTTTAGCAAATACACGAGGATAATACAATTTACGTTAAACATCCATAATCAATAACATTATCTCTAAAAACATGAAATGCTGAATTTGTACCTTACAACTAGAATAAATAGCCCGAAGCTCTATTTACATACCGACCACTAATATCTTTCGTTATATTTAAACAAGCGGTAATATGCTACTCGATAAATAATCCTTTGCTTCTCGCAACTGTTCGCGCAACTGTTCGCGATAAAAAACCTCATCGGGGCCCGGAACATTCTCGCAATTTTTATCGCGTACAAATGGAACTGCTCCCTAACTAAATTAGTCATGAAAACGTTCCTGAAAACATCTTGTTATGCTTGAATAATTAATATTGAAAAAAATCCACTTTTTGAAACGAAAATGGTCCAGAAAACTTTCTTAAAGCCATTTTGTTATTGAATAATGAAATATTGAACATAATTATGCGCGAAGCGCGCAAATATTTGCAGTTTTTCTAACTAAAATGGTCCAGAAAAGTTCCTGAAGCCATCTTGTTATGCTTGAATAGTTAAATATTGAATGTCCAGTTTTTTAAAATAAAATGGTCCAGAAAACTTTCCTAAAGCCATCTTGTTATGCTTGAATAATAAAACATTGAAACTAATATGTTTGAAGCGTGCAAAAAATCCCGTTTTTTCATCTAAAATGTTCCTGAAGCCATCTTGTTATGCTTGAATAATTAACATTAAAACCAATACGCGCAAAAATCTCCATTTTATTAAACTACAAATGGTTAACGTTGCTGAAACCATATTGTTATGCTTGAATAATTAACATTGAAACTAATACGCGCGAAGCGCGCAAAAAAATCAAGTTTTTTAACCAATATTGGACTGACGCTATATTTTTTCAAACATCTTAAAATCTTAGTGATTTTTGCAAGATTTTGCTAGCTTTAAAAACATAAAGTGACTGTTTGGTCCATAATATCAATATCATATCATAATCGACCATTTTAACGGATTTGTGTTGTCATTTTGAAAATGGTTTTCAAGGGGAAAGGGTTCATATAGGAGCATGTACGAATAACTGCCCCCCCCCCCCCCCCTCCCCACCCATCACACACACACACCCACTGACTGTCAGAGGAGAGAAATACTTGACTTTGGTATCAAATTGGTGTGTTTAATACCCGTTTTATACCAGTTGTCTTTTTTCGTAAAATTGTTTTCTTAAGGGAAAAGGTCCATATAGGAGCATGCACGAATTATACCCCCCGCCCCCCATACACACCGTCCTCACTGTCAGAGGTGAGAATACATGACTTTGGTCATCTAAGGGGTGTGTTGTACACCTCTTAATTTATTATTGGACTGACAATGTATATTTTTTCAAAAATCTTAAAATCTTAGGGGGTCCCTCAAAAAGACCATGGGGGGGGGGGGGGGGGGGGGGGGGGGGTGTGGGGTGGGGGGGGGGGTGCCAGTAGCACCCCCCTTCCCAGGGGCTTGTAAAGTATCCGTAATCTGGAAGTTGGTCTAATTAACTTGTAATGACTCCGAATGATTTATTATGCATTCATGCTACCAATGAAATAAATTAGGCCACTGATAACAACAAGCGATGATTGGGATCAAACATTAATTAATATCATAGGCCTATAATAGTATTGATGAAATCAAAATACAGAATTTAATATTAAATCCTTATTCCAAACATACATTAGCTATCAGCAGCCAGCAGATGACTCCAAGCATGACCTTGCATAGTGCTCTGGTGCGCGCGCGCGCGTGAGGTGTTGACAGTTCAGTCCCACATTTGTTGATAAATGTGATGGTCCATATACACTCGCGGTCATAAGTCTTTCCGAGAGAAAATACTACTATGTTTTTCATGAATTGTGAATAAATGAATAAAGTTAAGATAAACAAACCTTTTTCCATGTGTAGTGTTATTACTTTATTATTATTTATTCATCAAATCTCCGCTTTCAAATTTATAGTTTTATTGCAATAAAATTGTTAAAAAAATGAGTCTTTTTCCACGGAAAACACACGGTAAATCCCCATTCAACAATTGGCGGCGCTGTCCAAAATGACGTCACATGCAATCATTTACTGACATGACAAGATGATCGAAAATCATTACGGTCGACAATAACATGACGATTTATAGAATTTAAAAGGACAGTTCAATGTTATTGTTCATGTTGTTTTAATAAAATTCCAATGTTTTTGTGATGATTTAAAACCGTGTGTAGGCTCCGCGAGCATCAATGACTGCTTGGCATCGTTCAGGCATGGAATCGACTAACTTGCGGCACACTTCTCCATCAATACCATCCCAAATCTCCTGAACACGGGCAAAAAGTCCATTGAGTCCTCCGCGAGGCGCCTCCAGTCTTGAAATTTCCCTCTCGATATGATCCCATAAATGTTCTATCGGGTTGAGATCTGGTGACTGGGCAGGCCATTCCATGGTTTCAAACTCCCAGTTAACTCCCAAGTCCTGTATAAATGGTGGTGTTGGATTAGCCATCCAATTACAGATTCTAATGGCTGTGTGGCACGGAGCATTATCCTGCTGAAACACAAGTTTAGTCCAATTGCATCATGTGCGGACGGCAGCATTGTGTTCTCAAGAATTTCTAGGTAAGAATGCTGGTCCATGTTACCCTGGACACGGGTCATTTGTCCAGTACCATTGCGCGTCATGCAACCCCAGATCATAATGCCAGAACCTCCATGCTTGACAGTCTGCTGGACACACTTCTCTGAATATTCCTCCCCAACAGTTCTCCTTACATATTGGCGACGCTTGTCGTTCTGGTACAGCTGAAAGCGTGATTCATCAGACCACAAAACATTGTCCCATTGCGCCTGAGTCCAGTTCAAATGGGCGTTGGCAAACTCTAAACGACGACGCTTATGGTCTGCTGTCAATCTGGGCTTTCTCCTGGCAATGCGTCCATTCAAACCAGCTTCTCGAAGTCTCCGTTGCACAGTTGAAACGGAAACATCCACGTTGTTTTGGTGCCTTATAGCGGGTGCCGTAAGCCAACGATTGCGCCGTGATGTGTTCACTAGATTACGGTCAGTGCGTGGCGTAGTCTTTTTCGGGCGTCCTGACCTCGGACGAACCTCCATCGTTCCATAATCTTGCAGTTTTCCCAAATTATAGCGCACACTTCCTTCATCAATATGCAACCTTCTGCCAATTTCAGAGTTGGAATGTCCTTCATTATGAAGGGCCAATAACATCCCCTTCGTTGTGTCCGAAAGTGGTGGTTTTCTAGGCATGG
This sequence comes from Ophiura sarsii, assembly GCA_035610835.1. Lineage (NCBI taxonomy): Eukaryota > Metazoa > Echinodermata > Ophiuroidea > Amphilepidida > Ophiuridae > Ophiura > Ophiura sarsii. The sequence goes on from JAYJML010000074.1 coordinate 139,018, forward strand.
TATCGGTGAGAAATTTGATGATTTGTAGCGAGTGATTTTGTAAACAATGATGCGTGGTATAGGGATTCCCCGTGTTAAATGACCCAAACAAATGAACGGTAACGGGTTGCACACTCTGAGGTCAGTCGTTCCTTATATGGGCGGCGGCGGGAAGAAATCTTGATGGTGATTGGTTAGCCCAATATTCATTGACATAATTGACCATATTTGGTAAATTTATGCATGAGATGTTTTCTCTGTTGATTAAAAACATCGGAAGGGAATCCCCGTTACTACGGAGTCGTCAAGCATTTGACGTCATAATGAGCTGTTTTTATAGGACGCCACCAATAGTTGAATGGAGAATTAGCGTGTGAAAAACGATGATCTTTCGATGTTTTGTTTACACCGATTAATTAAGAAATTAGCGGCACAATTGATCAAATAAAATATGCTAAACATTGAATAAATACTTGCACTTTATAATTGAATAGTTCAAATAAATTATTGATGACGAATTTCAGTAAAAATCGTGAAAATACAAATTCGGAAAGACTTTTGACTGCGAGTGTATATGGAGTGTATCATTTATGTATGATGTCATGTCGGTGACTGGCTCTTACGCACAGTGGGGGGTTTAGTTCCAAAACTGTAGGACTACTCCACGAGTTCGGTTCTCGGGTTTGTCGGTTCTCGGATGGGGAGAATTTTTCTAGTATTAGTATAGATGAGTAGTCCTAAAGGTAGGACTAGATATTAATACCATTTGTGCCAAATTCAAACTGTTAGGAAGACTAACCAAAATATAACAAATTCTTCAAACAAACATTTATACCAAACAAACATTTTTTTTTAATCCTAAATATTATACTCCTCACAGATAACTTTTACATGTCATTTGAGTATGTTATGCTAGAAAAAAGTTTCATTTCATTCACACCTGAATGGTCCAACAAAAGTAGGCTAATAATAAACATTTGCAATAAACATAGAGCACATCACATACATTTAACACTGTCCACGCGGCTATAAGTTTACAAAACAGAATTTTCAGAAACATTTCCCAAATTTCAGGGTCTATCTCAAGGATTACTGGGCCGATACTTGGCATGCTGGTACTTATTGCAATGCATTTCTCATGGTGATTTCAAATATGGTAATGTAATTTTAAAAAATGACATTTTTTGGGGGAAAATGTGCAATTTTGGAATGTCGTCGACAGCTGCCTGCCGGTAGAAAGTGTTAATGATGCATCAACCAAACATCAAAGAAAAGACAATACATGTAGTTTGTTCAGTACCAAATAGGCTAGCCTAATAATAACATTGTGAATTGATGATAACGGCTAGCGTAGGCGCACATTATTAAACAAGCATGCCAGATTGTATTATTTTTTACCTTGACTCACAAGTACTTTTTGCTTACACATCAGTATTGAACAAACATTAGTTTTTGAAAAAACTTGAGATTTTATGATTTGATGATATTTCTTATTGGGCTGAAAATGATAATTAAAATGCTTTGTACTGTATTTATTTCCCCTTTGACAACTTGTCACATAAGCTGCCTATAAGAAACGCTAAAGAGTGTGACACTGTTCATTTTCCAGCCAAAATCAAATATCCTCAAATAATACAATTTTATTTTTAAGAATTGTTACTATTATAAAACAAGAACGCAAATAAGCATAAAAACTCATTATGCTTCATGTTATAAGAAAGATGTCGTGGCTTTATAATTGATAGAAAAAAGAGAAAACCATATTTGATGGGTAATGTTATGAAGCACACAATTGTTTACTATGTTACGGCTTAAAACACATAGCCTAATAAAAAAATAAAGAGTTCATGGACGGAAATCAAATTTATGCCACTGAAGATATCTACACACTGATTGTTTGCAACGCATTGATTATCAAATCTGAGTCGGCATGGGAACGGAGAAATACATGTAGGGTTTATGTACATTGGGTATTTTTAAACACAATGGTGTCAATGTTGACATAGAAATCAATTTAATAAAAGGTTGCGTATCAAAAGTGAATATCACTTAGTATAAGACACACTAGTCAGGCTTTGGCAAATCAGGATGGAGTTTTTTTCTAAGAGTTCATGTTGAGGGCAGCTTTATTGATTGTCAATAAGATCAACAGCTCGGTCGTCTACAGCCATTCTCTCCCAGAAAGTATGGCGATTGATCGGCATGTATCGGCATAGTTTTGTCAGAATGTCGTTCTTCTTTCTCTCTTGGATTCCTCTGGCTTTCTCGATATGGGGGAAGGCTGGGGTATCTCTTAGGATCTTCTCCGCTGTCCTCTTCTTGAGAAACTCTCCAGATTTGTATTCCCCATCATCCATAGATAATTTCCAGTA
>JAYJML010000077.1:0-11184 GCA_035610835.1 Ophiura sarsii
GTTCAGTCTGGCTATTGAATATACAAACATTTAGTACCTGCCAACAGAATCCTAATGCGATATCAATATTTCAAACTTAAACTTCACTTAAAAGTCGCCATGAATCCCACTGTCAAACCCATGAACATTTCTTTCAAACTCTCACTATAATTATTTCAATAAACTACTGCCGTTCCCCACCACCCTTCCAACTAAATATGTAATAATTTCCATTTGAATGCCCTCTTTCCTTTTTAAAGGAATTTTTATTCAATGACGCTTTAATATTATAATACAAAAATAATAGATAAAAACAAGTTGCTCCCAAAATTACCAGGTGCTTATGGTCCTGTGATCATGGTGATATAACCGGTGTACCCGAAATGGTGGATTTTGGGTTGTATTCTGATCAAATAATTAAAACCATACCGGGGTGGAGCAGAAGGATTCCAAACATGAACATCTTTTGGAATTCGTAATAATACCCTTTTACAATCCAAGTTTCCGATCATTTTTATATCATGTCCAGCAGTTTTATTTCTATACCAATGATACTAGTCTACACTTTACCATGATTTTACAAATACTATGAACATTATAATTAAGTTGTGGGACACCTTTTCAGTGAATGTACGGTGGTTATCAAATTTAAAAGTTGGTAAATAGAGAGTTTGTGTTTACCAATGGTGACTTAGACTATCTTTGGTATTAATTATTAAAGACCCTAGGATGCTCGCAAGTGTAAAGTAAGAAATTGCAATAAAGATTGTTTAAAAAAGTTCCTTTGCCCATCCGTAGTAGAAAACAAAGACCCTAGGGTGTGTATAAAACAAAGACCTAAGACCCTATAATAGGGCAGTGGCGGATCCAGGAAAATTTTAGGGGGGGCCCAAAAATGCCGGTACCATCCAAGCGGTGCACAGCACCGCCCTCCGTGTCTGAGGGGGGATGTGCCCCCCTGAGAAGTAGAAAATTTTTCAATTTTCAAACTCATTTGGTGCGATCTGGTGTATACTTTTGACCAACATTTTATCGAAAAGCCACCTCTTCATTTCCACTAAATATTTTGAATTTGATCAATGCACGAAAGAAGTTGAGCATATTATACTGATATATTTTTGATTTAAGTATAGATGATTTGAAAGCTGAAACAGGGGGGTGTCTGAGGGGGGATATGCCCCCCTCAGAAGTAATTTTTTTTTCAATTTTCGAACTCATTTGGTGCGATCTGGTGTATACTTTTGACCAACATTTTATCGAAAAGCCACCTCTTCATTTCCAATAAATATTTTTAATTTTATCAATGCAAAAAGAAGTTGAGCATATTATACTGATATATTTTTGATTAAAGTATAGATGATTTGAAAGCTCAAACAGGGGGGAGTCTGAGGGGGATGTTCCCCTCTCAGAAGTAATTTTTTTTTCAATTTTCGAACTCATTTGGTGCGATCTGGTGTATACTTTTGACCAACATTTTATCGAAAAGCCACCTCTTCATTTCCAATAAATATGTTTGTTTTTTATCAATGCACGAAAGAAGTTGAGCATATTATACTGATATATTTTTGATTTAAGTATAGATGATTTAAAAGCTCGAACAAGGGATAGTCTGAGAGGGGAAGTGCCCCACTCAGAAGTACATTTTTTTTCAATTTTCGAACTCATTTGGCGCGATCTGGTGTATATACTTTTGACCAACATCTTATCGAAAAGCCACCTCTTCATTTCCAATCAATATATATTTTTTATCAATGCAAGAAAGAAGTAGAGCATATACTGATTTTTTTCTTAATTTAAATATAGATTGGTTAAAAGCTCGAACAGGGGGAGTCTGAGGGGTGATGTGTGCCCCCCCCCCCCACCCCCCACCTCTTCCTCTCCTTTTCCCCCTTCCCCCCCTTTTTTTTTGGTAGAGGGGGGGGGGGGGGGGGGGGCCCGTCGTGCCCCCCTGTATCCGCGCCTGTAATAGGGTGTGTATAAAACAAAGACCTATAGACGAAATTATGAGTTACTGCTAATCCCTATAGTATACCTTAACACTTTCCACGCGGCAGGCGTCTGCAGACGACAATCCAAAATTGCACAAAATGTTTAAAAAATGTCAACATTATTGAATGTCATTTACTATATTTGGAATCACCATGTGAAATGCATCCAGATAAGTACAAACGCGCCTATTATTTGTTCAGTTATCCTTGAGATAGACATGAAAGTTAGGAAAGGTTTCTGACAAATCTGTTTTGTACCGTGGTTAAACCAATAGCCGCGTGGAAAGTGTTAATATATGAATACCCCCCCGGTAATACCTTAATATATGAGTACCCCCCCCCCCCCCGGCTTAATTGAAGTGAAGTAGTTATACCTTAATATGTAAATACCCCCCCCCCCCCCCGGTTAAAATTAAAGTGAAGTAGTACACATGCTCGCAAGTGTTAAGAAATTGTAATAAAGATTGTTTTTAAAAAGTTCCTTTGCCCATCCCTAGTAGATAAAAAAAATCCCTTTAAAAGGGATAACACAGATTCATATATATTTCACTTTAATTTGGGATATTTATTTTCACTTAGGGGAGGATGGGGCAACTAGACCGGTTAAGCATATTTCATGATATAAAAGCTTAAAGCTCGTGTAAATATTTATGGAATTGCTATGAAAAAAACGCCCATGTAGCTGTTTACATATAACATATAATCAATGTTAAAAAATATCCAAACAAAAGGCCAATTACCACTAACTAAAAACTTTACTTGGCACGGTCCAGTTACCCCATCGTTGGGGCAACTGGTCCTATATGTTCCAACGGTTAGAATACACAGAAATCATTGATTGACAACACGGTAACTAAGCAGTATTTTCTTTACAAACTCATTTCCATATTATTTAACGTGTAAAAATGATACAGGTCTCATGAAACCCATGTTTTATACAGTTTTCGTGGTTAACGTGTAAAAAGCAGTAATACTAATGGTGTACAAAGCAAGCGCAATTTTCGGCCGCACGTTTATTATAGATAAAACGGTATGAACCTAGTTAAATGGTTGTGATATTCAGACGCTCCATACATTTGTCTATATATACCCCCTTTCTTTAATGATTTTATTTACTTCATATAATCATCATTTAGTACTTATAATAAACCATCTTGATATTTAGCCAGCTTTTCATGTTACAGGGGAAGTTAGTCAATATGACAATGATGACCCAACGGTTGATATACACAAAAAGCAGTGGATGAAATACATAAATCATGATATTTCGTCATAGCAAATACCTTTACAGACACCATTCAAAATATAATAAAGATGTAATTCATAATACCGAGGTTTTAAACCATTCTAAAGCAATTTCATGTCATATTGTAATCCTTCAATATCAAAAATAGTGGTATTAGACCCGAAATGCCCCAAAATGTCTAAGAACTTGAAAGAATGTGAATTATTTCATATTCTATTCACATTTCAATACCGAGTCATGTTTTATTGACACTAACCACTCATTTTCAAAATGAATTTTACAATTTTGATTAAGTTTTTGCAGGCGGTCCAGTTGCCCCACACCCCTTCGGACCACTTACCCCAACAAATGACGTAGCACTTTGTCGAGATGAAACGTTATTAAAACACGCCTGTGACGTAATACATTTTACGCCAAAATGTTTTAAAACATATCACCATTTGTCATAATAATCAATAACTCCAATACATTTCAGAAAAAAGGCAAAACTGCATTTTTTGTTTTTAGCCATTACACAGATTTCTGTAGCCAGTGAGTATCTTTGAATTCGCAAATATTACGGCGTTCGGGTCCTACAAGTAGACGAGTGTCTTTAGATAAGTAAGAAATGGTGTACTTTGTTATTTGCAAATTCATGAACTAATAACTCTACCAAATGAATACCCGTGATAATGATTTAAGATGAAGCATTCTTTAAATGATAACATAGATCGGAAATCCAAACCACCAATGTCCCAAATTAGCAATATGCGCCATTTTACGGTCATTTCAACCACAACCTATGGTTTTAATCATATTTCGGAAAGTCCCTAAGCACACTACAATATAGCACCCATCAAATGCAATATGCACCTAGTATCTTTTAAGATAAATAAATAAATAAATATTTATATATACATGCAGTACAGTCGCCTTAAAAGGCGACTGTACTGCATGTATATATTTACTGTTGCATATCTGTCAATCATATAAAGTACATTAAACATGATCTATTCTAAACCCATCTTCATATATCGCCCATACTATCTGTGAATTTTCAATAAGTCACTCAAGGAGTTAGCTTCAAAGATATGGAGAAAAATCACATGTGTAAATACCCTAAAGTTCTAAATGTTTTGGATTGTAGAAGGTAAAGATATATGTCAAGTATCAACGAAAGTCGTATTGTTCAAAAGAAAGCAGTATGCCCATACAATTACAAAATCCTTTATTTCGGACCACTTGCCCCACGGTCCAGTTGCCCCATATTCCCCTATAAGTGAAACGTGTTACATTCATACAGTATTTGTTAGCATTTTTTTTATTCATGTGAATTATTTCTATGCCATTTGCTCCCGCGGTAGGCTAACTGTGACCATTCCCAACACGTTTCGGGTACCCAAACTCATGAATCATGCTCATATAAAGTAATTGAAAATACCTGTCCCTTCCCATTCTTACAGCGAAGATACACCCTTTAACCCTAGAGATCACACATATTAGACACTAACATATACCCCTTTCTTCGTGTAATCATGAAACGCTTATTAAATTTACCCTTTCAAATAAATTTCCTTCCATTTCAAGCAGTTAGAGTGGTTTAGAATACTTTGCATTATAAACTGACATCTATAATTGCTGCTTGATAGAAACATATTCATGAAGGAGTTCTTATCAGACCGACATTTGTTTGAGTGAACGCTTAATTCCACAGATAAACAATAGAAAACATTTGTTCCTTTGTTTGGTGATATCTGAAAATCAATATTTGCGACTTTCGACTAATTTTGCTTGAACACACCACAAATACATCCCTACCCATATCATATCTCAATCAAACTTCCACTTTATGTACAGTATTTCATTTTCACGGTGATAAATATTCAGATTTTTTAACGTAACTGATAACTGTAGAAAGTAAAAGCGAGTTATAAAACCTCAAAGCCTTTTACCTTATAAAATGTGTACAAATACGAACGTAGCTCGAATTATCTTTAAACACTCACTGCAAAATGCACTGAAATACCAAACACGCACTCGCCAACGCTAGTAAGTATCAGTAATAACCAATATTTTGTTGTGTGTTTAATGAAGTATGAGAAGGAATAATAGTCGATAAAGTATATTTTTACATTTTGAAACGTAAACGTAATAAATGCTTTACCAATCTCCTTATCACTGACGATGGGTAAAACACAAGTCTATTAAATTGACACTTGTTATTTGAAAACTAAAAATACAACATCCCTCGTATTAAGTCCCTTGCTTAGCAATAAGTGGTGTAGGTCTGTCTAGACAGAGAGAATATTAAAACTCAAATACATGTAAGTACGAGACAAAAAGAATCACCCCAAACTTTTTTTAGTGGACGCTTAATTCCAAAGATAATGAGCAATTGAAGAGTTTTCAAAGCAATAGAAAACGTTTCGTCGCTGTTCTGACATACCGGCACATCACAACAGAAATAAGTAAAGAGATGTGCCGGTATGTCAGAACAGCGACGATTTGTTCCTTTGTTTGGTGATATCTCAAAATCAATATTTGTGACATTCGACTCATTTTGCTTGATAACACCACATACATGAATACCAATATCATATCTAAATCAAACAGCCTACGCGATGGTCTCGTTATGAAGTTATTCCTGGCTTTACAGTTCATTTTGGGCAGAGCATTGTTGTCACATTATTATGGTCATGCGTTAAAAGCTCGCCTCCTTTTGCGTTACACACAAATGTTGGTTTTCGCAACATGAATTTAAATTTACACATTTATATTTGCTTGTATACCCTCCTGAGGTAGAAAAAGTATATATTTTCTGAGTGGAAATTGCATGAGGAAACCAAATATGCCATTGAAATTATAGTACGACCAAACACTAAAATGGTATGATTCAAAATATTCTGAAAACTATCAGATTTTTAATTTTTTTGTTAGAGATCCATATTTGTTATACCTACCCCTATCATTATTTACTTTACATATTTGAATTCTCATGAAATTACCCATCAGATGATATATCATTGTTAAAGGTTACTACGTCGGTAAGGTAATAATACCGGCTAGTGAATATCTCCAATTTGTATTTTTCATTTTTTTAGAATTTTCAGAAATATTTTTTTCAGGATGTACACTTCCCTGATCTAAACTACATTTCTGAATTCCTCTAGTTACAAGCTTTCCAAAAATGTATACGTTTGCTATCATAGGTTGAAAACGTTTACTGTTATATTCATTTTTATAAATCCGTTAAATTGAGGCTGATTATTCATTTTGACTGTGTAGCGAATAGGAAGAAAGCTGATGATCATGGTCGTATCCATAATTAATTAGTTGTTACAAATAGTTGACAAATCTGTTGAACCACATACTTAAAGACTACTGAATATCCTTTAAAATGGGATCAGAATGGTGTTTGTAACATTAGGGGATGACTATTATTGTAAAAAGAACAAAGCATGGGATTATTCCTATTGAGTTTGTACAGGCGGCACCCCTTCCGGCACCACCCCTGGTTCCCAAACCTCAAACAGCTGTATATCCCCTTCTGGGTTAGCTATACCATTCTGGTTAGCTATTCTGGTTTTTATGGGGCTTGTCCAGGGCTGTCAACTCTATTAGGCGGGAGTCTCCCGCATAGACACTCTTTCGCCCGCACTCCCGCCTAGCATATAAAATCTCCCGCCTCAACAAAATTACCTCAATTAAAATGTGTATCAACACCTTTATACGAGGGTCATTCAATAAGTTCTACCTCCTCACTCATAAAATCGCTAATATGAATGTCAGGCTCATGGTATTTGTCATGATTATAGCTCTGAATCATAGCTACACATCTATAGTAAATGCTAATTGATACCTATATCACCTATCACCTTTGTCATGATGCAATCAAATCCAGAGAGAGATTTTGGACAACGGACACGGAAAATTACCCCAAAATAAATACATGTTTTTTCGTTTTCTCTCCGTATTGTATGATTAGGTATAACCGCCTGATTTAAATACTGAAAATAGATAACAATGGATGATTTCTGAATATAATGCTATACTATCATGTATAAATCAGATTGTAGGCAATATTAACCATTGTAGCTTGCTAATGGTATAATATCAACTCGAATGTATTGCTACGCCTTTAGCATACTGGAATACTGATATTCAGTCAAATGTTCGTTATTACAAGTCAAGCCATAGTGATGCCTATGTTAAATCTTAACATGATAGTAACTTTATCAGTTTTCCTTATATGCAACATTTAGAATAGTTAATCAGGTAGTCAGTGATAAAAAATATATATTCGAGAGACTTGAAATATATCCATTTAGTCCTGTATAATGAATATCTCTTAGTTCCTATGAAAAGCAAATATGACTTTTGCAGCGGTTCTCTAGGGTATGGTTACAATTGATGGCTGTCTTGGTCTGGCTCTGGCTAATTAGAGGGCTTTTTTCGCCAAGAAATCAGTCACTTGTATCGTTTGAAGTCTGTACAAGAGATATTTGTAACTTAAAACGGTTGTAATTGACCGATAGGTACATTTTGTCTCTTAGAATTGGCCAAATGAATAGCACTTAGGAGATATTTGGCTGTTCTTTACCCGTTTCCGTCGCACTAAATGGAAGTATGGTTTTTACTGCATATCTAGAAAAGTACAATGATTATTCAGACCAATCAACTATGATATTGTAGCTGAGATTCGAAGCTACAATTGTGGAATATTTCATATGACTGGCTTGTATAATAGCAAAGTTATGAGGTAGGAGGTAGAACTTATTGAATGACCCTCGTACTAGCTTCCGTCGGTACCTTTGCGATTTTGACCATGCAATTTTTGTGCGGATTTGAGGAAAACATCATTCTTAACCCCCCCCCCCCCCCCCCCCCCCCACCCCCACTTATCAGGATTTCAGCTGCTGACGGGAAAAAACTTGTGCATGTTTTACGATTTTTTTTTGGAGTCTGTATCTCTCTCCCTCCCAGCAAATTCCAAAAGTTGACAGCCCTGCTTGTCTGAAATTCAAGATTCGTTCAAATACACTACCATTAGAGTACAAAGTGAGTAAATGGACCACTGATAATGATGGCACCTGTCAATTATGTAATAATGGTATTAAGGATACAAAACACTTTCTTTTCACTTGCATGTCACTCAATGCTATAAGAACTAATGAATATAATAATCTAGAAAAGGCTCTAATTGACTTAAATGGTATTGATGTATGGGTGCTATTTATCTCTAGCGATCTTGATGTAAAATATAAATTAATGCTAGGTAGTACATACACCACATTTTGTAATATAAGCAATGTTAATGGCTTTTATCATGTATTTGACAAATTTTGTAAGTCCTTCTCTAAGCGTGCATGGAAGGCACGATTAGAGACGAAATGCGCAAACAATGACGATTGAATTATATTTGTTCATACATGTATAGTGCCATTTTCCACGTGTGCCTGGCATAATTTCAGATCAATTTTGTACGATTGACTTTGTGTCTGTATATAATATGTATATCTATCTCATGGTAAAACTTTGTAATTTGTGTATTAATTGTGTATTAATCTTGTGATTTTCTGTATATGAACGCACCGTCGGGTAGACGGGTGCCGCTGTTTTAAAAGCGTATGTTCAAATAAATAAATAAATAAATAAATATACCAATGCCATTTTGCAGGCAGATAGCTTGTTATTACTATTAGGGCTTTAAAATGATACCAAATTTGTTGAGATAGCTTTTGTGGTTTAAAAATATTTAAAGAATATGACAGCATGAAACTAAAAAGTGTAGTGTAACAGCACAACCCTATTGGGAGGCGAGTTCATAACGCGTGACCACATGAGACCTGTTACCACAAAATGAGCGTTAAGTCGCCAGTGTGCATTAGGAGATATGGGCCAATAAACATCAAAATATCAATAGAAAACTATTTTTTGCAACTTTTATTTGAATTTTGAGAGGGAAAACATTAAGCAATTATGACATGTTGCATGACATTTTAAAGCTTGTTTTCTGAGCATTTAAAATCTGGACAAATCTGAAATTAAAATATTCCGACTAAGCTCTCATTTTGGGATGACAAGTTTCATAATGTGCAATTTCTGACACAAACTGCATTATTTGTAAACACTGCTGTCAATTGTGAATGATGTCGAGTGTTTGGTAGTGAACAAGGTATCACCATGTAGCGGTTTAAATCATTAGTCATACCAGCCTGTATAGTTCCCGTCACAATGCGATGGATAAAATACGAAGAAACTTGCGAGCGCATCGATGGTGAAATCTCAGTGCGCGCTAATTTTTTTTAAATTTATGCGTGGTACAGGAAATCCCTTCAGGGTTTACGCATGGCAGGAAAAAGGGGGAACTGAGTCGTCTGGTTCCCAGTGAATTGTGTAAGCTCACGGAAGATTTGTAGGTTTGAAGAAGAAAAAAACAGAGTGAAATTAAGCAGAAAATATGATTGAAATTAGAAAATAATGATGAAATGAGCATAAACAAATCAAGCTTGCAGAAAATTCCCATCCCTTTAAACTCAGGTGATAACCGTTCAAAATAAAGCACACAAATAAAGCACACGTAACACTAACGCAATATAATGCCTCTGCCCTCCGGGTCAGTCAACACACCCTGCACAGTGTTATTTAAAGTATTACTATGGCAACTATAGCAAAAAGTTCAATTGTATTTATTTTTAAATTTAAAATAGACATATATTAAAGGAACCTGGTGGGTGCTTGGTACATTTCCTGCCTAGAGCCAAAACAGTCAAATACAACAAATAAGTGGTCCACCAACCAAAGAAAAAAATGGAAAAATAAGAGGGTTAATACAATTTACAGCCTAACTTTGTCACTAAATGCCTCAAGCAGTTGTCTAGGATTTGTATGAAATTCACAAATAAGATCATATTCATAAATACACTTTTTAGCAATTAAAACCCAAGTGGTAGTCATATATTTAATATGGAAGCAATTTGTTGGATACCCTCTACTACAAGATATACCAGATAATATGAGAAAGCACTAGTGAATTTGCTAGCTAATTACTTTCCCATGAGATTTTACTCTGATGGAATCAACAAGGTGTCTGAGTGAGTGAGTGACGTGGGTTATATTGATGCGTTCAAATTGCTAATAATCTGATGCACAATGATAGAACCAGTGGCGGATCCAGGAAAATTTTAGGGGGGGGCCCAAAAAAATAAATTGTTGCCGGTACCATCCAAGCGGTGCACAGCACCGCCCTCCGAGCTATGCTCGGACAGGGGGGTGTCTGAGGGGGGATGTGCCCCCCTCCGAAGTAGAAAAATGTTCAATTTCCGAACTCTTTTGGTGCGATCTGGTGTATACTTTTGACCAACATTTTATCAAAAAGCCACCTCTTAATTTCCAATAAATATTTTGTTTTTTTATCAATGCATGAAAGAAGTTGAGGATAATATACTGATATATTTTTGATTTAAGTATAGATGATTTGAAAGGTCGAACAGGGGGGAGTCTGAGGGGGGAAGTGCCCCCCTCAGAAGTAGAAAATTTTTCAATTTTCGAACTCATTTGGTGCGATCTGGTGTATACTTTTGACCAACATTTTATCAAAAAGCCACCTCTTCATTCCCAATAAATATTTGGGTTTTTTATAAATGCACGAAAGAAGTTGAGCATATTATACTGATATATTTTTGATTTAAGTATAGATGATTTGAAAGGTCGAACAGGGGGAGTCTGATGCGTTCAAATTGCTAATAATCTGATGCACAATGATAGAACCAGTGGCGGATCCAGGAAAATTTTAGGGGGGGCCCAAAAAAATAAATTGTTGCCGGTACCATCCAAGCGGTGCACAGCACCGCCCTCCGAGCTATGCTCGGACAGGGGGGTGTCTGAGGGGGGATGTGCCCCCCTCCGAAGTAGAAATTTTTCAATTTTCGAACTCATTTGGTGCGATCTGGTGTATACTTTTGACCAACATTTTATCAAAAAGCCACCTCT
>JAYJML010000077.1:11284-136785 GCA_035610835.1 Ophiura sarsii
GATTTTCAGTTTTTAAACTAAAATGGTCATGGAACACTTTCCTGAAGCCATCTTGTTTTTGTTGAATAATGCTAACAAAACATGGTCAAATGTTCAGTATAGGCATGATAGGCCTACAGCCTGTATGTCCGACAACGACATAGACCTATACCATTACGTGAGATATCGATTGTGCCCCTGGTGCACACACTGTAAATCCTGGTCTCACGCAAATAACGACAGTTGTGCTTATTGTCTTAATTATAATGATAATTTGTATTGTTCAAGTCGAAGTTAGGACAGAGTCTACTTATAAGTTCTTAGTTAACATAAGTGGCGTAACTAGACTTTTTCATTTTTGGGGGCAAAAAGGGGCAGTGACTTGAAATGGGGGGGGCTCCTAAGATTTTTTGAGTAAAGAGATGCGCGTGTAGCGCGCGAAAATTTTCGACTTTACATCTATTTTTTGGACGATTGAGCTTCATTTTGGCTCTAAACAAGCTTGTACCAAAGAATATTTCATTTTTGGAAGACATATGCGCGCGTAGCGCGTGAAATTTTTTCATATGTGTACTTTTGACCATCATAATTCCATGATTCCTTTCGTCAAATGAACCGATAGTGCCAATCTCAACCGACACGATGTCATTACTTGGGGGGGATTTGGTGTGTACTTTGTTTGTAAAGGGTTCCGCCACTGCTTTACATTGACACCTAAACGGCGGAGGTGGACTTACTTTTGCGATTAGATTGATAGGGGGCTTGCAGAGTCTACAATCAGTACAATGAGAGCAATTGGCCTACATCAACTTACATAATTATAGGCGAATTATCATTTAATATTTCGTAACCTATGTGCCAACATGATTGGCCATTGGCGACATTATTGACTTGGGTTTGCATTGACAACGACAATGAAATACACCTAGCACATAAAGTCCCTGCTCAGGTGCTTTGAGGTTGACTAATTCAAAATATATAATCGGTACCAAAAATCTGAGATATACATTAAATGAGCAAATTTCTTCTCCGCAGTTTGATACCTCATTCAATAAAATCGAATGGATACTTTTAAAGTTATGTCGATTTCAATGACCGCGGATGCAACAGAAAAGTGGCACTAGGTATAGGAAATCATTGATTTCATTTAATGTATATCTCAGATTCTTGGTACCGATTATATATTTTGAATTAGTCAACCTCAAAGCACCTGAGCAGGGACTTTATGTGCTAGGTGTAGGCCTAGTTAGTATAATTAAGGGGGCTGTGCACCTTCAGGTACAGCCTCCGTAAAACTGCCGTAACTTCTTTATTATTCATTAAATCTAAATAAAAGTATACATTTTCTTGCAGAAAAGGGTTCAATGAATCCAACCATGATCATGAAATTGACCATTTTTAGAGAAAATTATAAAAAACACGTTTTTTGACCCATTTTAGGTTTGGAAAAGATAACTCAAAATATATTTTGTTAAATTTTATCATACTAGTTTAATTATATTCCTCATGCAATTCCCTAGGAATCGTGTTTTTTTTTAAATTTTTACTTTATTATTTTTTGAATTATCGAACAAAAAGTGCCAAAAAATATGATTTTTTACCAAAAAAACGTGATTTTCACGATTTTGGAGGTTAAAAAACAGGTTTTTTGGCACTTTTTGGTCTGTAATTCAAAAAATAATAATAAAGTAAAAATTAAAATAAAAAACGATTCCTAGGGAATTGCATGAGGAATATAATAAAACTAGTATGACAAAATTTAACCAAATATATTTTGAGTTATCTTTTCCAAACCTAAAATGGGTCAAAAAACATGTTTTTTATAATTTTCTCCAAAATGGTCAATTTCATGATCATAGTTGGATTCATTGAACCTTTTCCTGCAAAAAAATGTATACTTTTATTCAGATTAAATGAATAATGAAGAAGTTACGGCAGTTTTACGGAGGCTATGCGAAGGTGCACATCCCCCTTAAAGGTCCCACACATTGCCCGTTAGGCCTAGCCTATACTATTCCGACACATTTTGTTTGCGTGTCTTGACAATGAGCAACACAAAGACTTGGGCCTAGGCTGTTCATGTGCGCCGACACAAAATCTCCTAAAAATAGGCTCGTTCACAGTGCCTACAAATTCATATGCCTAAATTGCTTTTGTTCATTTTTGATTTGATTTGTGTTAACATAAGATATATGCCGACACAGCATTATCATTTGCGCATACGATAATTGTTATAGGGCTTTCCTTCTTCTTCTCCCTTTTCCTTTCTTTCTTTCCTCTTTCCTTTCTCTTTCTTTCTTTCTTTTTTCTTTCTTTCTTTCTTTCCTCTCCCGTTCTCTTTCTTTCTTTCTTTCTTTCTCCCCTTCTTTCTTTCCCTTTTCCTTTCTCTTTCCTTTTTTCTTTCTCCCTTTTCTTCCTCCTTCCTTTGATTTGCCCACAGCACCATAATTTTGCCGACAGATCTGATGAATGGGGGGGGGGGGGTGTGACACCCCCCCCCCCTCTGGGGACGCCCTTGGGGGAATGCTCCCCTGACGAAAAAACCCAATTTGGGCCCCCCCCCACCCCCCTAAAAAAAAAAGGGTAAGAAAAAAAGGAAATAGGAAAAGATTGAGAAAAAAGACCGAGGTTATTAGCCACATAGAAGGCAAAATTGTACATGTATTACATTTACTGTGCGATTTTTTTTGGACTGTGCGAAAAATGTTGACCCCCCCCCCCCCCCCCCCCCCCCCCCCCCCACTTACGTGAAATTCACGAGGTAAGTGACTAGAAGAAAAAAATTGGGGCAACCTTTTACGAACATTTTAGAAATCTTGCCCCCCCCCCTGAAAAAAATCCTAGCTACATGTACGCCACTAGTATAATACACATTATCGGATATTAACAAAAGCTGGCCTAAAGAAATGCAAAGAGGCAGAGACTGACAACGTACATGGCTATGGTTGGAAAAATATGGCCCTCTAAAAAAATAATGGAGCCTTCTATATATTAAATATTCACATCTATTGCTGCTCGACAAACACATTCAATTATAATTCTGTTATACCCTTCACAGGGGTATTCACAGTGCATGATATTTAAGAACGACGCACACTACTGTGGAGGGTATTACAGAATTATGCCCAATTATAAGACATCAGGGGCACTCTGCACAGTAAACAATCCATGTAATGGATATTCACATTAAGTATGCCAAATAATTTCCGTTGATGTACGTTAGTTAAATATCGTGGTTTAATAATTGGACGCAATTGATATTCTCCATGTCAGCTCAAGTTGGGGGGTGGTTGGGCTGAGTTTTTGTGTTCTTTTGTGCCATATGATATTGTGTATAATAGTGTAGTGTTTAATTGATGTATGGACCATGAAAATAAAATTGTAAATAATAACAAAGTTGAAGCTGGTTAATGTTTGTTTATTTGTTGGTTGAAATATCAAAATAACCTTTATAAAAAAGAGCTATGGATTAAATGGCTATATCTTGCCGCGCGTCCCGTACGGAATAAACAATGCATAGATACAACACATTTTAATTAGTTTGAGCATGCGCCTTTTTGTCACGCGTACGGGACGTCGAGCAAGAGATTGCCAATTTAATTTGTTCCTTTGGAATGTATCAACTAGGAGTTTGGACGGATTTTCCCATCATAGGGTAGAGGGTCAGGGTCTTGGGCAAAAGTTGTAAGGGCAGGCCTTTATACACTCTGACAAACTATATAGGGCTTGGTGTTGGTAATATTACAGCGAGCAATTCCATACCCTAAATTGATTCATATACAGGCTGTCCCAAAATGATTAGTACCCATCGATGCCCAAAGTTCAATAATTTTTTTCATCACCAACATCAATGAGATTAGATCCGTTGTTTTTCTATCATATTTGCTATACTGTACCCTTTTATTAGAATTTTAGATCATGAATATCGGACTTATTTTAATGAAGTTACACTCCATTGTGTAAGACATGGTGATTTCACCTTTTTGGCAAAGTGCAAAAAATGTGTTTTTAAACAGTTTGTTTGAAAGAAACTGATACATTCTCTTAATCTCTTGTCTGCTAATATATTTGGTTCCTTTCTATTTTAAACTGCTGTTGTATCATATTGTTGTTCACACCATTAATACTTCGTCATTTTGATTCAATTTGAAGAGTAAATATGGATCGTCACGCATGAGCGACCCCAAGCTTTGTTTCTATAATGAGCTAGTTTTGAGGCTAAACTCGAGGGACTTTTAAACAGGTAAAGACGTGGTCATGGGTAATTAGCAGTGGCTTGGACTTCTGTTTCATATTGGAGATGCAATTTCCTACAAACTTGCTCAAAATGATATAGTCCCTTAGTGTTTAACCTCACGAAATCCATTCTCCAATGTGAAAATGAAATCTAAGGTTATTCACCAAATACCACTTTATTAAGAAGTCCCTAAACACTTGTCAAATAAAACAATGCATGGGGTCACTCAAGTGTGACAAACTTCTTTTAACCGTTAAATTAAATTAAGGAGAAGAATTATTAATGATTTGAACACCCATAACTACTAACAGTTACAACAGAAAGACACACAAGATTATATTGAGTAGACAAGAGATTATGAGAATACACAAGTTTCTTTCAAAAAAGCTGTAATAGCACACACATTTTTTTAGCACTTTGTCAAAAAGGTGAAATCACCATGTTTTACATAATGGAGTGTATCTTGAGTTTGATACATTCGATATTGATGATCTAAAATTCTAATAAAATAGTACAGTATGACAAAGATGATGTAAAACAACAGATCTAATCCCATCGATTTTGATGATGACAAAAAGTATTGAACTTTGGGCATCGATGGGTACTAATCATTTTGGGACAGCCTGTACTAGTGGTGCTCCACGCAGCCCAAACACGCAGCTAGATTTCATGCTTGTGTTGAATTTAGGCCTCCACCACCTCGTCATCCATTGCGTTACATGCATGGTGAACGTCGTGTCAACATGTATAGCAAAACTATTCTATCCATCCTATCAATGCATGAAGTATGGGTTCATTCCGTCAAATCAATTTATCCCACTAAAAATAAAGTATTGCCCGACTATCATGACTCTGCCTCCATCCATTTAAGGATATCGTCGCGTCAACTTGAATGGAGCGGTGAAATTAGGGGCACCATGTGTTATACATGCATGCCGTACATGGATTTCTTAAGGGCACATGGTATATATGGATTATTAAGGGCACTGTGGTACCAATGTCAGTATTAAGGGCACATAAGTAACAACGACATACTCTTGCTGTTTTACAATACCCTCATCTTACGTTTTGATATAACTAACCACCCGCTATAGCTACGGCACCTAGGCTATACCTGCGATTTCCATTATAAACTGAATATAATATGGGCACATTGGTATGGATATAATGCCGGCGCATGCGCTACCTGTGTTATTAAGGCCATTTGTGAGGGGTAGGGCCTAGGCCTATCAGGCACCGGTGTATTAAGAACATGTAGAGTAGGCCTACTTGGATTAGGAACATGGGTATCTGTATTAATTAAGAGCACATTGGGCCTAGGCTCATGGTGTATTAAGGGTACCATGTCACTTACATTTTATCAAGGGCACTTTAGGTACCTGAATTATTTAAGGACATACTCTTGATATTTATATAAACATATATAACGCTTTGATATTACTCACCTCTGCCTATTGTAATATTACTATTACTGCCCGCTAGCTTCGGCACCCATGTTTAATTTACTTAAATATGATAAAGTAAGGGCACCTGGGTATCTCGATATAACAGCACACTGATTATGTGGTATCCGGTGCATTATTAAGGGCACCTGTGGTAACTGGATTAGGGGTAGGGCTTAGGCCTATAGGGTCCCTGGATAAAATGGAACAACGGGTACCTGCATTTCAGGTCTCATGGGAGGCCTACATAGGTATCTGGAAATACACAGGTAGGCCTACCTAGATTAAGGCACATGTACAGTACAGCTCGAAATAGAATGGACACTGTCATTGCAATGACATTGCACTGACATTGCAATGATATTGCACTGACATTGCAATGACATTGCAATGACATTGCAATGACATTGCAATGATGCCTTGAGATGTAACCCGATTAGTGCAGTCATTGCAATGTCATTGCACTGACATTGCAATGAAGTGCGTTGACATTGTCCATTCTATTTCGAGCTGTACTGTATACGTACCTGGATTATCAAAAGCACCTGCAATATTCAAATTATTTAGGGCCCGTCTGGATTATATGTAGGATATGTTCTTGATATTGTATCACATTTTCTTACGATTTTTTACTTTATTCCCCGTGAAATCTTCTAGCGGGTGCCCGCTAGTATATATAAATCTGTTTCACATTTATGCCTAATTGCAATGCCGTATATAATCGTATAGGCCTATATATATATCTTCCCAAAAATATTTCAACAGGCACAAACAAATAAGTTGACTTCAACATAAACAAACATTATAATAAACCAACCAACACGATCCAGTTAGGTTTTGTCCAAAATCATATGAACATTCAAATCCACCAACCGACAAACCCGAGAACCGCGAAAGCCGAGAACCGCTCTAGTTTATTTTAAAAAAGCCTCTGATACCCCGATAAACACGAGAACATTATAAAATATGATTTAAATACAACTTTGACGGTTCGTGCGTGGCGCTCGACCCAATCCCATGCGTATCCCTTGGTTACAGCTTGCGCTACGCGTTTGCATAAACTTCGAGCATAGCACTCGACTTTGTTACCAAGAAATAACATGAACAATGAGATGGTAACTAACATTGCGGTTCATTACATATCAATACAGGCAAAATATGAATAGGTTCAGTCATTACATTCATTGTTCGTGTACAGATCATGATTAACAATCTATACGTCTCGCGCGCAGCGCTCGACACGCCACGCGCACTCTTCGTGCACATCGATTGACACGCATCGCGCATATCGCTCCAAGCGGCTCGGACATAGCGCACGACATTGCTCGCGTAGCATACCGCGGCAATCATTTATTACAGAATTATTACATTTATAACATTATAACAACAAGGCCAAAGCTAAATAAAGAGAATTATATTAAATAGCATCGTCCACAGTGATATAAACATTACATTGTAGGTAATTCGCTGAACCCTGTCTTTGGAATTCTAATGACGCGGTGATGGACAACCGTCACACGGTTGTCCGTATTGAATTGCACGTGTGTACATGGTTGTCCGTCTAAATTAAATAGATAATAGGAGTTAGTTCTATTATTTATCGGGGTCAATCGACCGATGTGCATGATTTTCAATGGATGGACAAACGCAACGGTTGTCCATACTCTG
Organism: Ophiura sarsii; assembly: GCA_035610835.1. NCBI lineage: Eukaryota > Metazoa > Echinodermata > Ophiuroidea > Amphilepidida > Ophiuridae > Ophiura > Ophiura sarsii. The sequence continues at coordinate 18,611 of JAYJML010000077.1, forward strand.
ATAGTACGAGGGCATGGTTCTGAATAAAAAGACGCTATAAGGCGTTACTATGAAAGGTGTATTGTGAATCAGTGCTAATTTCTAAAGCCGAATATAATATCACACATGATTTGGCTTGATATTGCATAGATGGGCGATTAGCTCAATTGGTCAGCGCGTTGGCCTATATTCATACTTAAGGGCAGAGACACGGGTTCAAATCCTCATGGCGGGAGCCATTGGTGTTTTTAATAATGCATTAATATAACATTTTCGTTATTCGCGTGGCTCATTAACTGGTTTATTTTATTCATCTGTTTGTCACATTATTGTTTTTGTTTTTTCTCTCTTTTGGTTTTTGTTCTTCTTTATTTTTGAACTTTTTTCGGTGGTTGTTGTTTGTCTTTCTTTCTCTCTGTCTACCACATGTAAAATGACCAGTCCGTCACAATGCATTTCGTACTTTTAATGCATTTATTAAACACGGAAGATAAATTATAACCGTCAAGTTAAGTAAATGCAAAGAAAATACAATCATTCCATGACTTCAATGGCAAATACAACGCTACCATAATTGACACAATAGTTATTACTTTATAACGACTATAATGCGGTTGTGACCGGTCCCTTATCAAAAAAGAAACGCATTGCGATAACAAAAAGATTTTAATTGATTGTTGCATAATAAACTACTGTCATTATAATTAGTTTAAATAATGAATTTCACCCGTTGCACCCTATGTAAGACTATACATGTAACACTCGCGCATTCCATATAAATGGGCCATAATCACGCATGAAATGACCAGTCCCTAACAATGTACATCTTGTATTTACTTTATCTTTACCATATAGAATGAGATACATATCTTGCCACTCTCCAAATTAGAAGATTATGCAATGTATAGAAAACGAGTTATTCCCTATAGACAGTTGTCATATTGAGTGATTTACCATACAAACGGGCCATAATCACGCATAAAATGACCAGTCCCTAACAATGTAAATGTCTTATTTACTTTATCTTTACCGTATATAACAATTATATACATATCTTGCCACTCTCCAAATTAGAAGATTATGCAATGGAAAGAAGACGAGTTATTCCCTATAGACAGTTGTCATATTGAGTGATTTACCATACAAACGGGCCATAATCACGCATAAAATGACCAGTCCCTAACAATGTAAATGTCTTATTTACTTTATCTTTACCGTATATAACAACTATACATATCTTGCCACTCTCCAAATTAGAAGATTATGCAATGGAAAGAAGACGAGTTATTCCCTATAGACAGTTGTCATATTGAGTGATTTACCATACAAACGGGCCATAATCACGCATAAAATGACCAGTCCCTAACAATGTAAATGTCGTATTTACTTTATCTTTACCGTATATAACAATTATATACATATCTTGCCACTCTCCAAATTAGAAGATTATGCAATGTATAGAACACGAGTTATTTCCTATAGACAGTTGTCATATTGAGCATTTACCAATAGCCTCAGACATGTCTGAATGAAGTCCAAACAAAATCATCTGATTTTACATTTTTAGCCACAACTTTTGTATTTGTAGGTCTTTTTTGATCAAATTTTCAGTAAATAGAGATGCTATGAATCTCCTGATATACCATTATCAAGAGGTGTCTACAGTACTGAATTAGGGACAGGTCATATTAAATACCTAATCCTGCATATTTGCTCCTATTATTCAAGGAAGCCTGACTTATTTATTTTAAAAAAGCCTCTGATACCCCGATAAACACGAGAACATTATAAAATATGATTTAAATACAACTTTGACGGTCCGTGCGTGGCGCTCGACCCAATCCCATGCGTATCCCTTGGTTACAGCTTGCGCTACGCGTTTGCATAAACTTCGAGCATAGCACTCGACTTTGTTACCAAGAAATAACATGAACAATGAGATGGTAACTAACATTGCGGTTCATTACATATCAATACACGCAAAATATGAATAGGTTCAGTCATTACATTCATTGTTCGTGTACAGATCATGATTAACAATCTATACGTCTCGCGCGCAGCGCTCGACACGCCACGCGCACTCTTCGTGCACATCGATTGACACGCATCGCGCATATCGCTCCAAGCGGCTCGGACATAGCGCACGACATTGCTCGCGTAGCATACCGCGGCAATCATTTATTACAGAATTATTACATTTATAACATTATAACAACAAGGCCAAAGCTAAATAAAGAGAATTATATTAAATAGCATCGTCCACAGTGATATAAACATTACATTGTAGGTAATTCGCTGAACTCTGTCTTTGTAATTCTAATGACACGGTGATGGACAACCGTAACACGGTTGTCCGTATTGAATTGCACGTGTGTACACGGTTGTCCGTCTAAATTAAATAGATAATAGGAGTTAGTTCTATTATTTATCGGGGTCAATCGACCGATGTGCATGATTTTCAATGGATGGACAAACGCAACGGTTGTCCATACTCTGATAGTACGAGGGCATGGTTCTGAATAAAAAGACGCTATAAGGCGTTACTATGAAAGGTGTATTGTGAATCAGTGCTAATTTCTAAAGCCGAATATAATATCACACTTGATTTGGCTTGATATTGCATAGATGGGCGATTAGCTCAATTGGTCAGCGCGTTGGCCTATATTCATACTTAAGGGCAGAGACACGGGTTCAAATCCTCATGGCGGGAGCCATTGGTGTTTTAATAATGCATCAATATAACATTTTCGTTATTCGCGTGTCTCATTAACTGGTTTATTTTATTCATCTGTTTGTCACATTATTGTTTTTGTTTTTTCTCTCTTTTGGTTTTTGTTCTTCTTTATTTTTGAACTTTTTTCGGTGGTTGTTGTTTGTCTTTCTTTCTCTCTGTGTACCACATGTAAAATGACCAGTCCGTCACAATGCATTTCGTACTTTTAATGCATTTATTAAACACGGAAGATAAATTATAACCGTCAAGTTAAGTAAATGCAAAGAAAATACAATCATTCCATGACTTCAATGGCAAATACAACGCTACCATAATTGACACAATAGTTATTACTTTATAACGACTATAATGCGGTTGTGACCGGTCCCTTATCAAAAAAGAAACGCATTGCGATAACAAAAAGATTTTAATTGATTGTTGCATAATAAACTACTGTCATTATAATTAGTTTAAATAATGAATTTCACCCGTTGCACCCTATGTAAGACTATACATGTAACACTCGCGCATTCCATATAAATGGGCCATAATCACGCATGAAATGACCAGTCCCTAACAATGTACATCTTGTATTTACTTTATCTTTACCATATAGAATGAGTATATACATATCTTGCCACTCTCCAAATTAGAAGATTATGCAATGTATAGAAAACCAGTTATTCCCTATAGACAGTTGTCATATTGAGTGATTTACCATACAAACGGGCCATAATCACGCATAAAATGACCAGTCCCTAACAATGTAAATGTCTTATTTACTTTATCTTTACCGTATATAACAATTATATACATATCTTGCCACTCTCCAAATTAGAAGATTATGCAATGGAAAGAAGACGAGTTATTCCCTATAGACAGTTGTCATATTGAGTGATTTACCATACAAACGGGCCATAATCACGCATAAAATGACCAGTCCCTAACAATGTAAATGTCGTATTTACTTTATCTTTACCGTATATAACAATTATATACATATCTTGCCACTCTCCAAATTAGAAGATTGTGCAATGTATAGAACACGAGTTATTTCCTATAGACAGTTGTCATATTGAGCATTTACCAATAGCCTCAGACAATTCCGGAAATAACTGTTGAACCACTTTGAGGACTTCGTTGAAATCAACCCCCCAGTCCCCCCATTCAATGTTGTTCGGAACCGTTTCATCACCACGGTCGTTGGGACCCTCAACATTGATTGGTGGGGGCGGGGGAGGGATATCACTTAGTAGATAGCTCAAGCTCCCCACACAAGTTTGTTGCAAAATCAGCGCTTGAAAATAGTCCCTTAAAGTGGGATATTAGCAAAGAAATTGACTATGTGGTCCAACACCAATTTTCCTGAATTGTCTGAATGAAGTCCAAACAAAATCATCTGATTTTACATTTTTAGCCACAACTTTTGTATTTGTAGGTCTTTTTTGATCAAATTTTCAGTAAATAGAGATGCTATGAATATCCTGATATACCATTATCAAGAGGTGTCTACAGTACTGAATTAGGGACAGGTCATATTAAATACCTAATCCTGCATATTTGCTCCTATTATTCAAGGAAGCCTGACTTATTTATTTTAAAAAAGCCTCTGATACCCCGATAAACACGAGAACATTATAAAATATGATTTAAATACAACTTTGACGGTTCGTGCGTGGCGCTCGACCCAATCCCATGCGTATCCCTTGGTTACAGCTTGCGTTACGCGTTTGCATAAACTTCGAGCATAGCACTCGACTTTGTTACCAAGAAATAACATTAACAATGAGATGGTAACTAACATTGCGGTTCATTACATATCAATACACGCAAAATATGAATAGGTTCAGTCATTACATTCATTGTTCGTGTACAGATCATGATTAACAATCTATACGTCTCGCGCCCAGCGCTCGACACGCCACGCGCACTCTTCGTGCACATCGATTGACACGCATCGCGCATATCGCTCCAAGCGGCTCGGACATAGCGCACGACATTGCTCGCGTAGCATACCGCGGCAATCATTTATTACAGAATTATTACATTTATAACATTATAACAACAAGGCCAAGGCTAAATAAAGAGAATTATATTAAATAGCATCGTCCACAGTGATATAAACATTACATTGTAGGTAATTCGCTGAACCCTGTCTTTGTAATTCTAATGACGCGGTGATGGACAACCGTCACACGGTTGTCCGTATTGAATTGCACGTGTGTACACGGTTGTCCGTCTAAATTAAATAGATAATAGGAGTTAGTTCTATTATTTATCGGGGTCAATCGACCGATGTGCATGATTTTCAATGGATGGACAAACGCAACGGTTGTCCATACTCTGATAGTACGAGGGCATGGTTCTGAATAAAAAGACGCTATAAGGCGTTACAATGAAAGGTGTATTGTGAATCAGTGCTAATTTCTAAAGCCGAATATAATATCACACTTGATTTGGCTTGATATTGCATAGATGGGCGATTAGCTCAATTGGTCAGCGCGTTGGCCTATATTCATACTTAAGGGCAGAGACACGGGTTCAAATCCTCATGGCGGGAGCCATTGGTGTTTTTAATAATGCATCAATATAACATTTTCGTTATTCGCGTGTCTCATTAACTGGTTTATTTTATTCATCTGTTTGTCACATTATTGTTTTTGTTTTTTCTCTCTTTTGGTTTTTGTTCTTCTTTATTTTTGAACTTTTTTCGGTGGTTGTTGTTTGTCTTTCTTTCTCTCTGTGTACCACATGTAAAATGACCAGTCCGTCACAATGCATTTCGTACTTTTAATGCATTTATTAAACACGGAAGATAAATTATAACCGTCAAGTTAAGTAAATGCAAAGAAAATACAATCATTCCATGACTTCAATGGCAAATACAACGCTACCATAATTGACACAATAGTTATTACTTTATAACGACTATAATGCGGTTGTGACCGGTCCCTTATCAAAAAAGAAACGCATTGCGATAACAAAAAGATTTTAATTGATTGTTGCATAATAAACTACTGTCATTATAATTAGTTTAAATAATGAATTTCACCCGTTGCACCCTATGTAAGACTATACATGTAACACTCGCGCATTCCATATAAATGGGCCATAATCACGCATGAAATGACCAGTCCCTAACAATGTACATCTTGTATTTACTTTATCTTTACCATATAGAATGAGTATATACATATCTTGCCACTCTCCAAATTAGAAGATTATGCAATGTATAGAAAACGAGTTATTCCCTATAGACAGTTGTCATATTGAGTGATTTACCATACAAACGGGCCATAATCACGCATAAAATGACCAGTCCCTAACAATGTAAATGTCTTATTTACTTTATCTTTACCGTATATAACAATTATATACATATCTTGCCACTCTCCAAATTAGAAGATTATGCAATGGAAAGAAGACGAGTTATTCCCTATAGACAGTTGTCATATTGAGTGATTTACCATACAAACGGGCCATAATCACGCATAAAATGACCAGTCCCTAACAATGTAAATGTCGTATTTACTTTATCTTTACCGTATATAACAATTATATACATATCTTGCCACTCTCCAAATTAGAAGATTATGCAATGTATAGAACACGAGTTATTTCCTATAGACAGTTGTCATATTGAGCATTTACCAATAGCCTCAGACAATTCCGGAAATAACTGTTGAACCACTTTGAGGACTTCGTCGAAATCAACCCCCCAGTCCCCCATTCAATGTTGTTCGGAACCGTTTCATCACCACGGTCGTTGGAACCCTCAACATTGATTGGTGGGGGCGGGGGAGGGATATCACTTTTAGTAGATAGCTCAAGCTCCCCACACAAGTTTGTTGCAAAATCAGCGCTTGAAAATAGTCCCTTAAAGTGGTATATTAGCAAAGAAATTGACTATGTGGTCCAACACCAATTTTCCTGAATTGTAGGTTAAGATTACCGCAAGAACATGTACTCTCCCGTCCTAATAGCTGAATCCGAAAACAATGGAACGTTCAGGAGCCCGAGTTAAGAATACCACACGTACATGTACTCTCCCGGCATAATGCCTGAATCCATACAACCCAACTGCTCCAAATCTTGAAGGGTTATATTTTCAAGACCGCAGAATACATTCCCTTAATTAAAGCCTGACCTGTGGACCGAAAAGGCTCCATAAACGATAAATTATCTTATCATAATAGCCACAGAGTGCCGGAGAAAGAATTTACAACCGCAGTCCCCCGGCCCACCTGACCTGCATAGATGAAAGAGTGGAGTTATATCAACTTGAGCACAGACTAGTTTAACAAGAAGAGTCTTAAAACAGACAAACAACGCTCAGGAGGGGTAAATGTGAATGAAGAGGTAAATGTGATAAATTGATGTAAGAGTGGTGAAAGGCGTTATCAGTCACACCCTGAAACATGAGCTTGAATTTGATGTGTTGTCTTTGGATTAAGGTTTGATTTAAATGTTTTTGCAACTGCCATGTTGCGGTTTATTTGCAGTAGACTAGAAGTACACAATACTGTGGTAAAACAAAGTAACTATACAGGTATTACATGGGCTTGTAACTCTAAAAATATATATCCTACCTAAAAATATTAAATTATAAAGTTATTGAGAAATGTATCTTCTTTCATATGAGATATTGCACACTAGGATCGGCTGAATATTAAAGAAGTGACAATCGAAAATGTAAGGTAAAGTCACAATTTCAGTTTCACAATTTAATTTTCAACATGGGGGAGAGTATGACAGGTAGCATATGTGTGGCGTATTGATCCATTGGAACAATACGGCCGACTATCCAACCTGCGCATGCATCTCCATGCAATTGCACTACCGGTAATCGATAATGTACCCATGATAGCTGGGTCCGCGTGTAGAAAAGAAAAATGTGAACATAAAATTGTGACTTTACCTTACATTTTCGATTGTCACTCCTTCAATATTTAACCGATCCTGGCGTGCAGTATCTGATATGAAAGAAGATACATTTTTAACAACTTTATAATATAGTATTTTTAGGTAGGATATGTATTTTTAGAGTTACAAGCCCATGTATTAGTGACGCGCTTGCTTCAATGGTTGATCTACTGTATGGTTGAGCGTAAAACTGGATGTCAAAACGTCTGGTTTGTTGTCAACGGCAAACAATAAAAAGTCCCCGATGATCGTGCCGACCTATTGACCTATTGGTTGGGTAAATGGATATCGTAGAGAACAAATGGCCCTTTAATAATATTTGATCATATAATAAACTGAGTAAATAACCACTGACCAGCATTTCGCAAAATCACTACTGATTACCAATTTGGTCATCGTTAACATTGACACCCAATTTTGATCGATCATGATATGAATCTTATTATTTTATTTTATTTTATTTCCTTTTTTAAATTTTTTAATTCAGAAATTCTACGGCCAAAGTCAACATATACCCTGTATACAGCAACTGGTGAGAAAGAAGTGATCTTCGAGGAAGCTGTGGATGCAGTTAATAGTGATCCGTTTGTTAATGAAGTATCCTTCGAAAATGCACCCCAGTTAAGCACTTTGCAGCAAAGGCTAAGGAAAGGTTACAGTATAATGTTGCATTCATCATCAATTTTATTCCAATTTTTCAAATTGTGTAGCTAGTGGTTGAAGCAGCAGATAGGCACACAACTAATGTTGCAAGGCAAGCAGCCAGCCTTAGTGCCTTCTACCAACTTAGGACTCGGCAATCCTCTCACTGCGCTCTGGAGATTTTTTTCAAGGGACTAACAGGAATTTCAACAGTTCCGGATATGTTCATCCAGATTTTTGCCAGGTACCGGTTTGAGCTTTTAGTTTTGCGCCATGAGAAGGTAAAAGCGAAGACAGGTGAAGCAACGCCACCAACATCAACACTCCAAACAAAAGAACTTTAATAATGCACTATGGTAAAAAGAACTTTAATAATGCACTATGGTATGCGGCTGGATACGTTGTCCATAACATGCCACGAAAAATAAGACTGCATGAAAGAAAGAGAGGCGATGAACACGAGTCTTGACAACATGACGAAAGGAAGTAGCAAAGACACAAAACTAAATTATACTCGTGAGTGGGTAGAGAGTCAGTCGAGAGGAGGGTTGACAGTTGATATTAATAAACGATAGAACTCAAGCAATATATCTCAGAGAAAAATGGAGGGTAGAATATTGCAATGTAAAAGTGGGTGTACTTATAACACAAAGGATAATAAATGTCAATACTACCGCGGGCATATAAATGATAGTAATATATCAACCTCTTGCTCTATGATAAGTTTTGACGGATGGACATTAAGACCTGTTCGATGGCCCACTGTCATATCCCATACATTGATAACAGTAACATCTTTAAACCCAGCCATTTCCTCACGCAAAACTCTGTCCAGTTCTGACATGCCCCAATTTGTAAATCCAAACCACGCACCGGCGACCGTGTTTGGAGTCTTGAAGAACACCCGTGTCCCCGGAGTTCTCTTTTGCATTCGCAGTATGGCGTCTTTGATGCTGCGCAATCTCTCACGATAAAACAGCAAATCGGAGACCCAAAAGTGCGCCCATATGGAAATGAAGATAACTGTATCTGGGCCGACATTGTCCAGTTTATCTATCCGATTTGCTATATAGTCAATGTCAGTCCGATTCACCGGATCGCACGTAAACGGTAAACCGTGGAACGTGAACGATAACGAAATGTTATCGGTATCGATGGCATTGATCGGTCCGTGTTTTTTATAGGTACCCTTAACAGCAATGACATGGTCCTGGCTTAGGGTATCGATAAGATATTCGAACCATTGCCGACCGGTAGAGTCGCCGTAAAATTCAATATGGGTATTTTTCAAACATTTTCTTATACTTGTAGCAGCACCGTTAAATTGGCGCGTACGACATACACGTGATATCCATTCATCTTGATAGTAGTAGCCAGCCACTTGGTGAGGGCTAGGTCTTGGGTTCAAACCCAGGTTGCACTTTGGAGGTGCCTTCTGCAGGCAGGTCTGACGAGGTAATGAAACAGTATCTAGAAGAAGAAAAACAAATCATTTGTCAGGGTTGAATGTTTCCTTTATGTCAAGGGCTGTAATGATTATGGTTTAATATTGATAATATTAATATAATGATTTTAATATTCTTTATTCCGCTTGGTACCATTGTGTTAGGCCAACCAAATTAATTACTTTGCCTCAACGCCTTTTGGTTAAAAAGCTATGTGCTATATGCGATTTTTAAAAACCAAAACCCTAAAATAAGCTATGTCCTATGCGATTTTTACTCTTATAAAATCAAAATATAGTCAATAGTTATCTTTTTGTCTTTCTAATAAAAGTAATCAGATATGATCAATGCACAATGTATGCTTGTGTTTTCTTTATCTCTTAACTTCACAAAGTTAGTTGAATGTGTGTTCTCAGTCACAAAGTTGCCGAGTATCACCGAAACTTACTAGTTTTTTAATTAATAAATTAATAAATTAATTAAATTTTTAGAAAAAAAGAAGAAGACAATTCGACATAAAAAAAAGAATACCGCACGTAGCGCTACGCGCGAAATCCCTTTTTAAAAGGAATGCGCGCGGGCCGCTGAGACAAAGTATTACATTTTGCTGGCCTAAAAGTGCCATATTCATATACTAAGTGAATGTATGATAGTGTAAGAACGCCGTCAATAAGTCATTGTGCTGTGATGTACACTCTCAGCAAAAATGGTTCGGAAAGGGTTCTTTGAGTAAGCTCGGGGCTCGATGTAGAACCTTCTGCACTCAAGGAACCTTTAATGGTTCTAAAAGGTTTGTTAGGGGTTCTTTAACACCGCAAAAAGGTTTTATGTAGGGAGATGGTTCCAGAAAAAAACCTTATTTGGGGAAAATGGGGTTCTTGGTAGACTTGCTGAATGAAGTTTGCATACGTACATCTTAATAAATGAGTTCGCAATGTAATTGTTTTATAACCCTGTTAATAAACAGTACTGTGTTAAAAATACAAATATTTACTTTCTACTTTATTTCTTTATTGATATGATTATAACCAAGTATAATCAATGACTTAAGACTTTGACTTGCTGACTTTGATTAATTTAACACCACTGATTCTGTATTTTGTAAATAATATCTAGTCAGATTCACAGTCAGTTTGTTCACCATTTAGTAGAACCTAAAGGGTTCGGCATACATGCCAAAACTGGTTCTTTAAAGAACCTTTCAAGAGGGTTCATTAACCCTGAAGAACCCTCAGGGTTCTATATAGAGGACAAAACTGTAGAACCTTTTTTTGGTTCTTTAAAGAACCTTTCAAACCCTGAAGAACACTTAGGGTTCCATATAGATGACAAAACTGAAGAACCTTTTTTGGTTTTTTAAAGAACCTTTCGAGAGGGTTCTTCAATGAAATGGTTCTTGGGAATAAACCATGAGGGTTCCATATGGAGGACAACGTGAGGAACCAATGGTTCTAAGTTGAACCTTTTTTTGCTGAGAGTGTACTGTGATGTGATGTGATGTGATGTGATGTGCTGTGCTGTGATGTGATGTGATGTGATGTGTTGTGGTGTGTTGTGGTGTGATGCGATGCGATGCGATGCGATGCGATGCGATGCGATGCGATACGATGCGATGCGATGCGATGCGATGCGATGTGATGTGATGTAATGTAATGCGATAATAGTTTAGGTTTTGAATCTGGCAACAAGATACATACCATTAGCTGGCTTTACGAAAACTCTCCGTGCTGTGGATGGAACAGGCTGAACAGCAATGTGTCTGAAAGACAAAGAACACAGTCGGCATTGTCATATAAGGCATAGATGCAAAATGTATACCCTGAAAACCAAAGAACACACCGAAAACTTTAACTAGTCAGACACAGGCTGGACTAACTTTAAAGTAGTCGAGCAGGTTAGTCAAGCCTGCTGGACTAGCGTAAACTAGTCAAGCCTGCTGGATAGGTTATGACCGACTTGACTTCCGGCTCAGCCTGACTAGCTTGATTTGTTCTGCTGGACTAGTCTGTGGCTAGACTAGCTTATTTGACAAGCTGACTTGACTAGCTTTAGGTTAGTCAAGCTGGCTGGACAAGCTTTAGGTTTGTCAAGGCACTGAGATAAAATATCAAGGCGGCATGCAGATAAGACGTACTTCATCGCCGGTCCGGTTTTGCTAGCCAATTCAAACGTATATTGCCGTAGTTATTTCATGTGTACATCATAGTGTTTGCCAACATCTGTAGACTATTTTTTGCTACATTTTGTTTGGAATGACGACTCGGAGTAGGAAAAAACTAACTGTAAAGAACGACGGTAGCGCGGGCATCTCGAACGCTAACGGGTCAGCCATAGCTATTGAACAGACAGCAGAGCAATCACCCGTTGCGAAACCAAGTACTGCTACGCAACGTGAACAATTTGAGTCAGGCGGGATCTACTAAAGTGCTCAACAAAAGCAAGTCGTACTCTTTGTTTAGGTCATTTAAAATAACTTTCAATTATTTTTTTACCAACCAGGCTAGATAGAAATTTGAATGAATCTTTTCGGCACATTTTGATACCAAACATACCACCTACATGTAACAACAAAGATAAACCATGATTAGCACCATTTTCACATACACCACGCGGAAGAAAACACCAACTGTTAACAAGCACATACGCCGTATCAGTCCCGTGTTGATCGCTGCGCATTTCCCCTCAATGGTCGGGCTAATTAAAATTCAAAGTGTCATGCATGGGTGAGGGATATGAATGCAAACAATTTATGGAATGGAGAAACGGCTGCACTGTGTGATCGATTGCCCGCCGGTCAACCTAGTTATAACAGTGTCACACATGGAGTCAACCTCATACACACCCATTTTCCTCCCGGGTAGTGTATTGAAAATGTGACTTTTGAACAGTGACTAATTTTCTTTAAATGGCGCTAATCATGGTTTATCTTTGTTGCTATGTGTTATTTTTGGTATCAAAATGTGCCACAAGATTCATCCAAATGTCTATCTAGCCTGTTTGGTAAAAACATAATCGAAAGTTACTTTAAATGACCTAAACAAAGTGTACGACTTTCTTTTGTTGAGCACTTTATATGGTTTGAGCTGGACTAACCTTACGTTAGTCGAGCCAAGCCGGACTAACCTTACCTTACGTTAGTCAGAATGGACACCATCTGGACTAATCTTAAAGCTAGTCGAGCGACTAGCCTAAACTAGTCCAGCTTAGGACGGACTAACATCAAGCTAGTCCAGCAGTGCTGGACTAGGCTAAAGCTAGTCAAAATGGACACCATTTGGACTAGCTTTAAGTTAGTCAGGCGACCTGTTTAGGTTTTCAGTGCACAATCTGCATTCTTATAAGAGGGAGCGGGAGAGGGGGGGGGGGGGGGGGGGGGGTGTTGCAGAATGCATACACTGAAAGACAAAGAACACAATCGTCATTGTTATGGTCATTAAACCGTTTTGTCGACGAAACTAGACTTACGTGGTTCTTTTGTGAAATTGTAATTCTTCTTCTGTCATGAGTGACGCAAATGCGTATTTGGCAGTCCAGTGGTTATCCGCCATCTTGGAATGCTTTCGGTACGTATCACACGAGTAATTAGCAGGTTTTATACAAAACCATGGAAATCCTAACTTCTGGTCAGTGAAATTGCAGTATTGATGCGGTGGTGAAGGAGACTGAGACCCAAGTGAATTAATGTACATATTAGTAGAAATGTGGCACGGTGTTTTGGTGTAGGTTTTTTGGTCTTTCCTGAAAATCCCTTCGTATGCGTTTCGTGGTACCGTATTATTGTCCTGGATCCGTCTCAGTATGGTAACTGACTCACTCGGGTGGACTAACGTAACATTAACACTAGCATCACCCAACCAAAATAGATTAAATAGTGCCGTGTAAGTGCCATTGTTATGATCGATAATCTCATTGGCAGCAGCGGAGGCGTTCTGCTCGTCATTATGCAGCCACGCCATAAAGTAGTCTCCACCTAGGGATTTCAGTCGTTTTAAAGAATCCCTGGCTTCGATTGCTACCCGGAGAATGTCACATTGGTGGAAGTCATTGTGCAGTTGTTGCACACGAAAAGAGCATTGCTTTGGATCGGTTGGTAAGTTGCTGTCACTAGGACTTAAAAACATGGAGTTAGAGCTGGTTGTATTGATGCTATCAAATGATACATTTGTGACAACTGAGTTCAAATCTTGGCCAGATAAATTGAGATAATTATAATTCAATATAGATGACGTTTTAAGAAAGTCTGTGTGTACATTCACATCTGTTTCATGCCGTAATTGGATCTGAAATTATCATACAAAAAAAAAGAATGATTGAATAAAGAATAATGATAGAGTTTTGAGATTTAATTTGGGATGGTTTCTCTTCTTCGGTTCAGTTGCGCCATAAAATCCCAATTAAAGTGCAACTTTGTTTTCGTTATTTGTGGTCATTTATACCATCATAACGTCAAAAACTATCCACTCGATTTTTATGGATCAAACTATTTGCTCATTTAATGTACATCACATATTTTTTGTATCGATCGATGACACTCACTACCGAAAAGATGTGACCCCGATCGGACCGATCCCCATCCCCTCGGACATTGATGTTAACGTTTCCGGGCGGCAGGCGTCTGCAGACGACATTCCAAAATTTCACAAAATGTTTCAAAAATGTCAAAATTATTGAATTTCATTACCATAATTTCGAATCACCATGATAAATGCATTGAAATAAGTACAAATATGCCTAAGTAATCCTTGAGATAGACTTTGAAAGTAGGTAAAGGTTTCTGAAAAATCTGTTTTGTATATGGTCAAATAAATAGCCGCGTGTAAAGCGTTAATAGTTCGAATCTCGGCAATAATTTGCTGATAACGCCACACATGCGCCGTAATAAATACCTCGTATAAAACGACATTGAGAGTTGCCAACAAGAACGCCAGTAGTAGTAGTACACACGACGTGCGACGATGACGATGACAACCGGCATATACCATCATGTGGAACAGCCAGACGAAGTTGAATGGCAAATACAAATTCTGCATGATAGAAAAGACAAGAAAACAAACAGATTTATATTCATAATTCATGAGCCTCAAAAGGCGAAATCAACTTTTAAATTCAAAACCGTTCTCATTTTCTCTCAAAATGTTAGGCTAAGTACACAAAGTATTGCCAAAGCGATTGGCTGAGAACAAATCCACATGTTTAGCCTTCCTGGATTTCAGTAAAGCCTTTGATACGGTCTGGTGGGACGGTTTGTTATCACTTGCATGGAAGTTAGGTATTCGGGGCAGTATGTGGAAAAGTATTAGTAGTCTATATATGAATGTTCAATCTAATGTTAAGTTTGGAGATCTTATTACAGATTTTTTCGAGGTGGCAGAAGGTGTAAAACAGGGTTGTGTACTTTCACCAATTTTATTCTGCATTTACATAAATGAATTAGATAGGCTCATAAGGAAAGAAGGGGTGGGGGTTCGTACATGTAATGTGCAAACAGGATGTCTTGTTTGGGCTGATGATGTAGTTCTCATAGCAGATAACGCTGTAGAATTACAAAGGATGCTAGACATTGCATCAACTTTCTCACGAACCTGGAAATTAGGTGGTAGGCAAACGTACAGATAAAACTAAACTCTGGAAACTAGGCAACCTATCGATTTCCGAGTGCGATCACTATAAATGCTTAGGGGTCCACATATCAAGAAATTTGTCTGATCACACTCATGTTAAGAAGGGCAATATGTTGATCGCGTATAGTAAATCGATTGTTGATAGTCACGATAATTTCAATAGGATTTACTATGGTAACATTATTTGGAAATCTATAGCGCTTCCCTCTATTAACTATGCATGCTCATATGGACCTGTGGTAGCAAGGCCGATAGCAACAAAATAGAGAACTTGCAGCTACAAATGGCAAGATATATCTTGAAGGCACACTCCGGGCGTAGCCCTCTAGGGCGACTTAGTGGATTTTATGACAAAAAATAGGGTCTTAGGAACTGATCTTTTTTCAAAAAAGTAGGTTTTGAGAACTGGCCTAAGTTCAATTTTGATTAGCAAGAACGCAAATTTGCGATTTTTTTTGAACGCAGAATGTTCAAAGAAGAAACCCGTGAACCGCACAAACAATTTAGATACAAAATGATGATTCCACGCCCGGTATTTCAACGAAGCTGAAAAAGATAATAATGTTGATGGTCAGAAGTCACAAACTGGTCCAAAAAAATGTTTCACTTCTAATAATGTTGAGAAATGCACCAATTCTGATTAAACGGGACAAAACTTAAGTTTTAATACTTAATGACCCACAAACTATATATTGTTGGAAAGCTTATGATTCAAGGTTTTTCATTTTTGCAAAAAAAGAATCAAAATATACAGGGTGTGTAACATTTTTACAGGGTGGAACATAAAAAAGTTGATCGTTTTTGCTCCTCACAAAATATTTTGATAGTTTGTACAATTAGGGTTTAGCTGAAGATAGTCACCAAAATCAGAACAACCGCAGAAGGTGCTACCAAATTTGCTAAGAATCACCTGCCCAAAATGTACACAGGAAAAGTACAGGGTGTCTAAAATGATGATGAAATAATGCATAAAATGAAGGTTTGTATATAATATTCTATGAAATTTAGTTAGCATGGACTATTTAATTTTAAGGAAAATGTTTATCAAAATGAACTACATGAATATCATTAAAGTTCCTTTTATTTTGAATACAGGGTGGTCCAAAATAGGTCTAAATAGCAAATTGTTCATAAATCTATGAACAATTCTGTGAAGAAACACTCTGGCTTTTTTAGTTAAATGTTTTACTACCCAGGGTAGAAAAGGACCGAAGAGTCACACAAATGAAATAGAGAGACTGCGATTTGGCCATTGTTTAATCAATAAAATGAATAAAACTGTGTATTTTTTACATTAAAACACTCCCTGAATTAAACATCATATTCTAGTAGAGAATGTCTAGATAACAATTCAATAATATTATTCATAGTAGCAGGCACATGTTATTAACACGTATGAGAAGTTTGAAAACTTTCCTATGTATACTTTTAAAATGGCATCAATTTCAAAAGTTCTAGTTTTCCGCTATTTCGTGTAGAAACCTATGGGCGCCTCACCCACCACTACCAAAACCCTATTGTCTATTTCACGGACATAAATTATGCTAATGAGCTCATTAAATGACGTCACTCACATCATCGGGTTTTGCCGATGATTGAAATCCGTTGATTGAAATTCTAGGTCGAGTAAAATGATGTTCTAATTTGTTGTCTGTGAGCTTTTCTGATTTTTTTCCCGTATTGGAGTATTTTTTTATTGAAAATAGACAGTTCAAATTAAACGCTGGTTCCAAGTTCAAGTGACAGCACATGTATTAAAGGCGACAGCAAAGGCAATATGCAAGCAACATTTGAGAAAAAACGATGCCCGACTTTGCAAGAAAGTGTACGGGGAAGTGTACGGGTGAACATGACAAACCTAAACAGCCTAGTAAATAATCACCTCCGTGGCGCAATTGGTTAGCGCGTTCGGCTGTTAACCGAAAGGTTGGTGGTTCGAGTCCAGCCGGGGGCGTTGTTACTTTTTGCATTTAATGCAGATCGACAAATCACAGTAAAAATATAATATTGACAAAATCACAGACCACTTACACAAAAATCGCATCTGCGCATGCTCCTGTCGTGATCGAAATCTACCACACAAGCAATGGGCGAGTTTTATAAGTGCCCACCGGCGCCTCACCCACCGGCTCCACCCTTGACTCACTCGACGTTTAGATTGATAACTTCACTGTTGCTAGACATGTGGCTTTAATCTTTTTTTATTCGGTAAATTGTCTTTAATATGATACCAAAAATGTTATGATTTTTTGACAACTTCTATTTAAAATAGAGACACGTATCACGATTTTAAGGATTTTTTGAAACGGCTCCACCTTATTTGATATACCTATTAGTGACCTGTGACCAGATACATGAGTATGACCGTACATGTACACGGAAAATAAGAATATCGATTCAAGGACCATTGACTTGTTCATAATGGCACAATTGGCCTTGAGGGGGGGGGGGGGGGGGGGTACAGCTTATTGTGGCCTCAATAATTCAATTTACGCAACGCGCGCTGAACAAGTAAAAGTAGTAGGCCTACATTCAAATTAAAAGCTCATTGAATTTGTCAGACAATCATTCCAAATAAAGTGAAAAGTTTCGTGTGGATCCACAAAGATTATGGGGGAACGATTAAAACAAAACCAACATTGCTAAATGTAATATGATACTAACGGAAAAAATAGGTTCCCGGTGGGATTCGAACCACAGGCCTTTCGATCACAAGTCGGATGCGCTACTGATTGAGCCAATGGCGCACTGTATAACAATATGACAACAGAAATACATTGAAATATCCTTCGTGAACATTATTCCATAAATCGGAAGTTAAAATGTTTTATATTTATAGTTTTTATATGTTTTTAAGATGGGGTTCTCGCCCAAAAAATGATTCTAAGCTGCTTTATATTGTAACCCTGGTTTAATTTACATGAATAGACTGACTTTTCGAAACATTTCTAGACATGGATTTTGTTCATATTTGCTGTTTTTAGCCAGTCTCACTTCGGTATTGCATCATGGGTTTAAATTATGTGTACGCGGAGTTTCGGGTATGTAGCGAGTCATGTGAGTTTTGCCCATGGCAAACACTTGAGATCCGGAAAGGCCTTTAACTGTTTAACAATCAGCAGTAACCAAAAATGAGATAGGGGGAACAATTTCTGACTCTGTTCGGTCCCCTATTCACTGTTATTCACCCCTATTCACTGTTTATACTTGATTGACTATTCTAAAGGTTACACATAATATGAAAACTCGTATTATGTTAACAAATTAACATACGAGGCATCACTGTGGCCGAGTTGTAACAACGAAAGTTTTACTGATTAGCAGTATTCCAGTATGCCAATAGCAGCATACAAGAGTTAATATAATTGCTTACAATCTTATTTATACATGATATAATATTGTAATATATTCAAATATCATTCATTGATTTCCAATTTCAATATTTAAATAATGCTCTTATATCTAACCATACAATACGAAAAAAAACCTTTAAAAATGTGTATACTTTTAAGGTAATTTTCCTTGTCCGTTGTCCAAAATCTCTCTTTGGCTTTGACCGCGTCATAACAAAAGTGAAACAGCTATCATAATTATCATTTACTAACAAATGTGTAGCTATGAATTCAGAGCTATAATCATGACAAATGTCACGAGGCTGACATTCATATTAGCGATGTTATGAGGGAGGAAGTAGAACTTATTGAATGACCTCGTATGATCTGATATCCACTATAAGCACTGATGATAAGCATGCTACAGTGCAACTGAGCATAAATTTCCAAAAGTGCATGTTATTGAAATTAAGCTCTAATTTAAAAAGTAAAATATGTAAGACAACGAGACATTATCATATTATAGAATACAGCTTGGTGATTCAATGTCACAGAGAAAAAAATAGTTTGACCTTAGTTGCATATAATTAGCATATAATTAGCACATTATAAAGAAATACATTACAAAATTGCTTTTTGTAATTTCCAGCAAAAGATATACATGCCATTAACACCAAATTCACATGATATGAAGTTCCTATCATTGTCATAAATTCTGTCTGAAAAAAAGTTTAAAAATATTTTTACTTTTTTAATTAAGCTTAATTAATGACCAAACTAGTGGAAATGTTTAAGTATTACTATTGGTAAAGGAAAAGGTAGCTCATTAACATAATTTCCGTTACCCCTATCGTGTTGGAGCATGCGATTCATGTAGTCGTGTAGTATTTGTTCTCCCCGATATGAATACCGCTGTTGGTAAATTAAAAACATGTGCTAAGTACCCTAATTAAGCAAAACAAAACTGCAGTCCCTAAAATTAGTTATAGCGTATGCCAATGTACCATCACTGTCCATTCAAATGACCGTCATTTGTGAATCGATTGCTTTATCAGTTGCCTATTGAGTGGAAAGACGCTATTGAAATGGACTGATGGGTTGCCCTTTTATAGCTTTGGAATCACGGGTATTAGCGGAACTCGTTTTTAGTGAAATCGATTTATTACCTGCATTACAACGACACCTAATTTGTCAACATCATCGATACCCAAAGGAAATTGAATAGGACAGCCAGCAGGGAGGTCACGCTGCGTGTCAGATTTTGTTATACGCAAGAAAACAATGGAGTCTCAGTGACTGCAATATTTGCTAGAAATAGCTTCGGAAAATGGTCTATTTGGGCATCTCACAAACTGAGAAATGTGTTAAAAATCATGTAGAATTTTAGAGGAGGGTCATTAGCATCTGCAGAACGGTAAAATGTATAGTATTAAACACGTTTTGTGACCAAATGTATGTCGTAAAATGTTGGAAAATTCACGTTTTGAAAATCTGTGGTCTTCGAAATTACAGGAATCCTAACTCATTCTAAACCTCACCAAATCATGAAATGAACCCTCGTCTACAAAAAAAGTCCATGTACGTATTGCTCTATCTGCTTGGAGATAGCGAAGACCACGCAAACATCATAGCTTTATACAACGGAATGAAATCCGCCATAGAGATTACATAGCGAAAATCGTAGAGATTTGCACTGCAGTCCTCTGTGTAGGGAGTGTTGACAAAAGCAAGGACGTTTGGCTATTGTGTTTGTGCATGTTTGTGACGACTGACCCGTTTAACAATATTCATAGCTTTAATATAGGGCTTGGGTGACCTAACTATTGACTGAGGGGTGTTGCTGTTTTAATCCATATATTATAGTTCTCTTGGAGAATAAAAAACATCTCTGAAAGTTTTGTTGTTGCATGGGAGGCCTTAGTTTAAAGCTGGTTAAGGTGTAGTGCAATTCGCGAATAACAAACAAACAAACCATTACAACTCGGAAGTAGAAAAAGTGCATACTTGCGATACGACTACGAACGTAACTTAATAACGCAATGACGACATTTCATGAAATTTGACATTCATGTTGAATTACGTCGCAAAATTACGTGATTGGTCGGTTACTGATTACCACGGCAACCGTTGCCACGGCAACCGTACCAAAATTCCAGCTCCATTGAAGCGTGCGGAATATCATTATACATCATTATCCTAAGAATGGGTATGGGTACAATAGAAGTTTGCGTTATTGAGTTACATTCCTAGTCGTTTTTTGCCAATCAGAGCTCCTGTACGGTTACCATAGCAACCAGAACAAATTTGAAGCGTCTTGTTATGGGCTATATTATGATATATAATACTTGTATATTGAGTTTCATGAAAGTTGTGAAAATTGATTATCCATTGGCGTAGCCAGGAGGGCCCTTAAACCCTGCCGGAGCGAGTTTTTCCCCTGGACCCCACCGGGGCCCTTAAGCGGGCCCCTGTATGGACCAAACGCCGATATCGTGCCACCTGGGGCCTGTTTCATCACTAAGGGCTGCGATGCGTCGTACGAACAGTTCAACTGTTCTTAGGCACCACGAACTGTTCTTTGACCACTAACTGTTCGTGGCTCTGTTACACAAAGACCAAAAGTCGCTGCGAACTGTTCGTAGACACAAAGAACTCGTCGCAGACCCACGAAGTCCAAAGAACACCCTTGGGGGTGTTCTTTGGGACTATTTTGGGAGTTTTTAAAGGTAATTTGCATAATGAATTGTAATTTGTTTCCCGCCATTAGTCACCATTTTCTCGAATGTGGCGTTTCATATTTATGGTTTAATAGCTCAAGAGAAACACGTAAGAAGAGCATTTAGCTCGAGAAAGAGTTTTTAGGGTAGGAGCAATCGTATTGATATTATTTCATCTTTTCTATATCACTTTATGAGAAAATATAAACATTATTTGAGAGACAAAATGCCTTTGAAGACGCCCCCCCCCCCCCCCCCAAAAACACACACACCCACCTATCCATTTCAACGGTGATTTTGGGGGAAATGGTACCTATTTCTAAGGATTTTGCTTCATTTAGGCCTATAGATCGTCGTGCGAGTGCAACAATAACGTATCTGCATTTTGCTATATTTGCAGGAGGCGCATTTTTATGTTTTATATAATTATTGTGCGTTTGATTTATATTTTCTTTCATAATATAAAAAGAAAATCTTAGTTTAAAAATAATTAATTAAAAAGTTATTGACATTTTTTGATAACGTATCTGTACAAGCAAATGGTGAGTGCAATAACACCGTTACAAGTGGCAGATACGTTATAATTAGGCCTACACTGATAACAACTTGCGAACAGAGTGCAATATTAACACCGTAATCATGGTAATAAGTGGCAGATACGTTAATTGCACTGAGAACAACTTGAGAACAGAGTGCAATACTGACGTAAGTGGCAGATACGATGTTATTGCACTCTCAGAGATAGTTGAAGAAATCTCCCAATTACTAGTGTTGCCATAACATATTAGGCTATATCTTGCCTCACGTCCCGTACGGAATGAACCGTGTATAGCTACAACGTATTTTAATTGGTTTGAGCATGCGCACTTGAGTTACGGGACGTCTAGCAAGACATTGCCACATATTATTTAAAGTTGCCAAATCAACCATTTAGTAGCCCAATTTGTAGCCTAATTGAGTGACGCAATAGAATACGAAGTTATTGGAATCATTTTTTTTATATACTAGTACCATTTGGGTAGAAAACTCGAACGGTGTTGCCATATAAATATTATCATCAGTGATGCCAACCCATCCATTTAGTAGCCCAATTAGGCTATCGTTTGGATGACAATAGATATCGGGGGTTCGGATTCGTTACTCCCAATTTATACTACACTGTTGGCATGAAATATTATTTACAGTTGCCAAATTGGGCTACCATTTAGTAGCCCAATCGAGTGAAGAAATAGAATACCATGGTAGAAAACTTCAATGGTGTTTGCCATGTCAACCCATCTATTTAGTAGCCCAATTTATAGGCTATCGTTTGGGTGACAACAGCTGCAGAGATTATAGGGGATTCGGATCAGTGTCGCTCCCATTTAGGACTATAGTGTTGCCATGAAATATTATTTTAAAGTTGCCAAATCAATCACTTAGTAGTCCACTTTGTAGCCCAATTGATTAATGGTGGATTTTAACAATGTTGCCAAATTAGCCCAATTGAGAAGAAATTCAGTTATATCATTTGCATATTTGGGACTTATAGTACACTATACCGCTACCATACTAACATCGTATCATTGCTTTAGAATTATTCTGAAGGATGCCAAGTCAGCTATTTATGAGCCCAAATTAGGCTATCATTATAGATAGTGCTTGCTGCCTTCATGCGCACCACGTTCTTCTGTAAGTTCGCTGCTGTAAAGAGGTTTCGTACTTTCGTCAATTTGGAGCTTATCATACTACTGTGGATCAATCAATAATTAAGAAGTAGAAACTGTTGTTTTGCCATACATCACTTTAGAATGAGAACCTGCCCTTTAAGGTCATGCCAAATTACATGTACGTTAATGAAAGCTATGACACTCAGCATGCTCAGTTTATAACCATCAAATGCTTTACACTTTGGAATTCCAAGATTACAACCCACCTCCCCGTTACACCCACAATAATAATACTTTCTAAATAAGTTTTGACAACGCAACGTCTCTACACAAAACTACCATACACACACGAATAAAAAGAATCAATCCATTTTGTATTTCATAAACAATACTGGCACTCATTTTATTATAATCATGAATAAAAGCAAAATCCATTGGTCGGTGTTTAACAGGTCTTTATTTGTAACAGTAAGATCACAGAATATGTACAATAGTTTGCAGCAGTTTTTCTGGGTTGTTTTGCTATTTCAAAGTCTCAAAATGTATTGGCACGTCTGTCGCCATATTCAATATGAAACCAAATCAAGTCAATAACCTCATTCATAAACATTATACAGTTAATCTGTATTATGAAAAAGTCCACTTTATTTAGACATGGTAGATAGCACAATACTACATATTATTATCTTCAGTAAATAACACAATACTACATATTGTTATCTTCAGTAGATAGCACAATACTACATATTGTTACCTTCAGCAGATAGCACATTACTACATGTTGTTATCTTCAGTAGATAGCACAATACTACATATGTTTGTATCTTCAGTAGATAGCACATTACTACATGTTGTTTTCTTCAGTAGATAGTACAATACTACATATTGTTATCTTCAGTAGATGGCACAATACTACATATTATTGCTTTCTTCAGTAGATAGCACATTACTACATGCTGTTATCTTCAGTAGATAGCACACTGCTACATATTGTTACCTTCAGCAGATAGCACATCATTACATATGTTGTTATCTTCAGTAGATAGCACAATACTACATATTTTTATACATATTTTTATATTCAGTCGGTAGCACAATACTCATTGTTATCTTCAGTAAATAGCACAATAACACATTGGTATCTTAACACATACTACATGCTATCAAGGGTATGAATGTGGCGTAAGAACGTATTTGCTATCTTCAGTAGCACACACTACATTGACGGCACCAGCATCATCATTTTGTTGGGGGAATATATTTTTTTAAGGGGCATGAAGAATAAAATTACGCTAAAATTGTCAAATTTGGTTTAATTCTTACTAGTATGGTATAAACAAATTGCCATTTTATGCTAAAATTGTCAAATTTGGTATAATATTAACTAAATTGATTTTTTTTTGAGGGGGCAAATTGGCTGGGGGGAAACAAATATTGGGGGGGGGGGCTAAATAGAACATATCACATACATGATCTTCAGTAGACTTTACATACAACATGTTGCTATCTTCGACAGATAGAACGCATGGGTTGTATTTATATCAAAACTGAAAAAAAGAAAATGCCTTTTAATTGAACATTATCTATTATTCTTCTGGAGATTCATAATGTATGCTAATTATGACAGAAATATAATATGGTGATTAGTGATTATACGAATTTATAGCCGAATATTATATGAAATAACATAGTTTGAAGCAATTAGTCACATGTGTTGCAAGTTCTAATATTAAAATATTTGGCAAATAAATGAAGAGATCAATTGAAGACTATTTCTATTACATTGTGTTATTGCCAGGAAACTATTAACCATATTAGAATGGTTCCATGTCCATGGTTTTCAATTAAATACGTCTTTATATATTGAAATAGCCTGTTGTTGCCGTTAACAGTAAAAATCAATTCTTCATGTTGTATCAAGTTGTTTGAGTGTGACAATCCTTCAGTAGAAATGGTACCTGGAATCCAACTTCACACAAGATGCTGTAAATGAAAATATTGAGAACAATTATTTTACATTTAGGGAGAGTGTATAACATTTGGAGGGAGCATTATTAGAGAAGGCTATGTTTTATAATATCTTTTAACTAGTCAACATAGATAACATAAAATTAGGATATTTAGAGGAGTCTTTCAATCTGATTATAAACATAACACCTACAGCAATTTCACTGGGTATATTTCTCGAGTGTGAAAACCAAAATGATGGCCAAAACGTGTGCTTACACAGTGTTTTGGACAGTAAAACAATGAAATTGTCAACAATTTTCACTCTTGAGAACATTTTTGAAGGGTGAAAATTAAAAGTGAAGGGTATTTCACCCTTTGTATAGAGTGAGTGAAAACACTGACTTAGTGAAGTCTCCAAACAGCACTTTTTGTGACTCTGATATATACTTGACTTTGAGGGCACCTCCCCCTCTTTTTCTTCCATATATGTTCAATTGTATTCCTAAATATTAAAATTTCCGCTTACACATGACATGCTATGAATTGCTTCTGATTTGAGCAACAATCTCATATTATTGCAGGGTTTCTTGGTGGGATATTCAAATATGAAAATGATATGTGTGCATTGTAAATTGCAAAATCTCTTTCCTCAAGGACAACAGGTACATTGGGTTGAATGGGTTGTGTAGTAAAAAGATTCACCCAAAGACAAAAAGAACATGCCATTGACGTCATGTTTTCACACAAAGTTAGTTATTCTTGCAATGTTGTTAAGAAGCTTCAACTTGATGTTGAAAACAAGATGGCTTCTTTCCATTATTGCAGTTTACTTAGCCTGTACATCTGCACTATGTAAGGTCATTTAGTATCGTTTTATGGGGTGTCCTGAGGTGAATTTAATAAGTGCATATCATTTGCTGTTGCTCGCAAGTTGGAGGTTAAATTATATTTTGATAAACAAAAAGCTGTACACTTACAAGATGGATCCTGTATTTCAATAGGATTGCTCTTTCCACTGCTATTGTAAAGGTTTCTGTTGCCATGGTGCTGACCTAATATAAAAATAATACCAAATTATTCATTAATAGAGATATAATCTGTTCATACCCATAAAACGAATAGTTTGCCAATAGAGTTAAGCATTTATTAGTTTCATTAGGTCAAAGGGCAGCACACATTAGGGCGGTCATTTTCTTCAGTAGGGGGTCCCAAAAATATCATTTATCGTCATACTTTTTTTGACCCCCTAAACGAAAGATGGTGATTTTTCTATGACCCCCCCCCCCCCCCCCCCCACACACACACAATAAAATCTGTACTTATAAGGATAAGGTATATTAGTCACTGTCATAATGGTATAATATGGACAAAATTCAAACTATTTCACACAAGCGTGTTCTTGTTTTTTTCTTCTTTTCGGAGCTGTGTCCACTCCAGTACATGAAATGTGCGAACTAAAGTGCAACATAGCATTATAAGACCGACTATAGGGTTATTGGGGAAACAGTTGATATTAAAGCTAAACAAATAAGGGTGGCCGAGCCGAACTTTTATTTTACAAAGTTTGAAACATAGAGAAATGTGCAAACAATTTGAGAATGTTAACTATAATAAAAACAAATCAGTATTGTAACTATACTTTTTCTTTGATCCCCCCTATTACAATGGTATTAATGACCCCCCTCCCCCACCCCTATTTTCTGTGTAAAAAACTCTGAACTCCTAGATATTTGGGACCCACATACCAAAGAAAATGACAGCCCCCTTAGCCGAATAGCTTCCTGACGATATGCTGTATGATACTAAGTCATGCCAGATGCTGACCCTTATAGGTATAGCAAACTAGTTTTCATAACTTGTTGTAGCTATCAGAATTTGAGACCATTGTCATTAAATTTGGAGCATTTTTGAGAATTTGACCCCTGTACAAGACAGATCTGTCGTTCTTGTAAAAAGGTTTCAACTTTAATACCATAGAATGTGATACTTTGACTCACTTTTTTACATTGTCATTAAATTTGGAGCATTTTTGAGAATTTGACCCCTGTACAAGACAGATCTGTCATTCTTGTAAAAAGGTTTCAACTTTAATACCATAGAATGTGATACTTTGACTCACTTTTTTACATTGTCATTAAATTTGGAGCATTTTTTAGAATTTGACCCCTGTACAAGACAGATCTGTCATTCTTGTAAAAAGGTTTCAACTTTAATACCATAGAATGTGATACTTTGACTCACTTTTTTACATTGTCATTAAATTTGGAGCATTTTTTAGAATTTGACCCCTGTACAAGACAGATCTGTCATTCTTGTAAAAAGGTTTCAACTTTAATACCATAGAATGTGATACTTTGACTCACTTTTTTACATTTTGATTTTTATTAATGGCATGGAAGATATTTTTGTTGGTAAACTAGACTAGTTGAAAACTTGAAAGTATATAACTTACCTCTCACATGATTTTTTGGTTGAAAATTAAGTATTTCTAGCTCCCCTATCTTTGAGTGGGCCAAAGTTACCCCACGTGTGTGTAACTTTGGCCCACATGCGAAAAACTCGTTCAAACCTTCTTGGATGATAAGATATTTCAACCTTTGTATATATTTAAGGTTTCTTACAGTTCATTGAAGTGTTTTTAAAACACATTCATTACTTCATGAATAATCGCGATAGCTGCGTACCAAGTGCGTTCTAATCAAATTAATCGTTAGATGAGAACGCGCACGCCGAGCGCGGGTTACTAATAATTGCCCGAAAGTACTGCGCCAAAGTGTTCCATTGTTTTGCTCACTGACCGACCAATCAAATTAACGCCTCACGCCCCTAAACTGAATATTCAATGAGTTATGAGGAAACACGATTAAAGCTTATTTCTGATTGGTTGAATGATAAAAATGTTATTGAGGGGATGACCCGACTTGGACTGTTTCAATAACTAAGAAGGGGTGGACAAAATAAACAGAAAACTAATTAATTATTTGCAAGATTATATCGGTACAAATCAACGATTTGGATAAAATATGCAATTTTTTCAGTAATGAATGAGAATAATGACTGCTTAACAACTGTTTTCGTGAATTTGTTTTGAAATCCTCGGGTTTTGTTCTGGTCATTCGGAATTACAATTCCTCAGACCAGAACAAAAACCTCTGATTTTAAAACAAATTCACGAAAACAGTTGTTACGCAGTAATTATTCTCTAAACAAAATATTTCTATGAAAATTTACAGATTAGAATGTAATTAATACCAAAAACACCAACAAATATTTAAATTGTAAAACTAGAGGTAAACATTACAAATAAACAAGGTAAATCATTTAATTTGAGATTGCTTGTTTTGACATTTTACAAGCATTGACAAATAAATTGGGCTGTAAATATTGAAAATTGATTTTAAAAAAAGAAATCTGATATACTTTAAATAACATGGGCCAAAGTTACCTCACTCTTTGCCTTTTTTCAGTAAATACTGCGCTGTGTCGTAATGAAGAATGTAAATGAAGTAATGAATTGACATCAAAACACTAATTACATCAGCCATCGGTCTTCAATCTGGGGGTTGGGGGCATGTCCGACATTTTTTGTTAAAACGTTTTGCTTTGTCGTCAACGGCAAATGACAAAAATACCTGGGGATGACGACTTAGGCCTATTATCTATACAGGCCTAAGTGTCAAATTCATGAAGTAGGCCTGAACTCAAGGGTATGCTGGCATGTGTTATTCTTGTTTAAAAATCATTTTATCATCCATTATCCCCAAACATTATCAAAAAACAAGCCTGCAGTATTTTATATCGTTATTTATAGGCCGGTCTAGTAGTAGGCCTATAATACTAGTACAAAGGCTATTATTTAGGTTAGGCCTGCCTAGTACTATAATAATAATCAAGCCGTCGTAGGCCTAAATTAATTAATAAAATGCGGATTTCCATGATTGAACTATTTAACGGGAAATATTTACTACTACTTAGTAGTAGGCTCGCAGCATTGCCCATATGGCATGGCATTGCCATATATGGTATAATATTTAGCTTATGAACGAAGGTCGAAGCACATTATTAATATTGATAGGCCCTATTTTAGCTAGCGCCTATACTAAATACTATAGCGTTTCTTAGGCCTACATCATTTCATTCAGCCATCGTGCTATATAGGCCTTTTAAGTCTGGCCCGAGAGTCTGGTCTGGTCCTTCAAGCGTGTGTCCATAGGACCGACCGGTGGGCGTAGGCTACTTTAGTCTAGACTTGACATGACTTTCACTTTGGTTCTACAGTACAGGCTAAAAGTAAAATAAAAGGCTACGCTAGCCTGGCGAGATACGAGCGATTTGAATTGCCAAAGTGAGCAATAGGATATACAGATAAAAATGAAAATGATCTAGATTTTCTTGGTTCTGAAACTTAACGAAAACCCAATGATTTAGTGATCCAATCTTACCATAATTTCTGCTGATGTGCATCCACTAGGCATCCCACTGCAGACGACTTTCGCAGAATGGAAAGCAGAATGGAAAGCCCGTCTCCTTACCTAAACAAAGCCCATAGGCCCCATCCTCGTTCGCGTAACGTTTCTTCTTCAATTACAGGTACGAACCAAAGAAAGATGCGTCGCAGCCAAGTAGAGTTTTGTGTAACAGAGTTACGAACTGTTCTTGGCTGCGAACAGTACTTGGCGAACTGTTCTTACGGGGTGTGTCTACGAACAGTTCGTACGAACATCTTAGTGAAACAGGCCCCTGGGCTACTCCGTGCTACACCCATGGATATGGATAATACCATGCAGGAGGCAGAAAGTTCGTGACAACCGGATCTGAAACATCAAATGACATCGTTTTATAGTACTCTAATGGAATGTGTTGAATTGAATCGTGGTATATAAATGGTAAATAATCGGGTTATGATTTCTATCTCTTCTATAACCAGATTATTATACTAAAGGGTTCAAAAAAAGTAAGCCCCCCCCCCCCCCATAAAATGTGATCACTTTTGTTTGCATAACTCCACACACAAATGTACGTTTTGAAAAATTGAAACGTTTATGAAAAGGAGAGACCCTTGGCCATACCCATCGAAAGTTTTTATCTTTCAATAGCATGATCACTTCTCCAAAACATTCACATTTCCTAACATATGTTTTCTTTCAAAATCTTACACAAGATATTACAAAAATGTCTCCAGTGCTGTTTAAAATTGATTTAAATTGTCTTTATTTTCAATTAAAATTAAGTATTTTCTTTAGCTTTTTTTTAATTAGCTTTCTTTTACACATTTTATTTTTTATTCTCCTTCATACAAATGCATAATATTAATGATACATGTTATCTTTACAGGGGCATTGAGACGTATGGGAGTGCGCCCTCAATTATCCTGGAAATCAGGTTTTTTGCATCAAAGTAATACTTAAGCATAATTACTATACTAACTACCATCTGAAACAGTTTACCAACATTCGCCGTTTATCATATAAACTTTCATGATTTTCTTAGTTTCGATATGATCATATCGAAACTAGGTGCTGAATTCGGAAGTTATGCTATCGATTTACATGCGGCCTTTCGCGGCAAATCTCAACCCGGAAGTGCCTTATTTGGCATGAAGGCGATGTCGGAATTGTATGACATTTTGGATTTGGGCTATGTTGATGATTATCTTTACGTTATTTGCTCATTTAGGTATATCGATACATCTCATAATGCCCCTTTAAATAGCATCATAAAAATATTTATTACAGATATTGCAAGATATGGTATATTATACATATTTTCATACGAACATTTTTATTTTATGACAGTTTATTATGGAAGTTAGATAACTTTACGCGATCTTAATTCTGAATCAATGAGAAATAGCAAATTTGGGTGGTAATACCATATCTGAATTTATATACTTATACCATGCTTCATACAGAGTTTAGCAATAGCACCCACATAGTTGATGAGATTGTTGTCAGAATTATTGAGGTTTTGTACCCCAAAAATAGCACTTTCAACATTAAATTTAAAAACAAAGCTTAATTGGCAGAAATGAAAATTTCTGCATGCTTCCAAATCAATTTAACCCTTTCGCAGAAGTACGAGGGTCATTCAATAAATAATGAAAGTGATCATGGTATGGGATGCATGAGTGATTCTATTGACAGATAGTGTGATCAATACAAAGTATGAACCTTTGTCTTTCAAACAATACACTTTTTGGATTTCTAGGTATGAACTATGACGTCATAGCATTAGCTTAAAGTAACTACACTCTGGACACTGCCGGAAATATGTCAATATTTGGCTGAATATGTTATAGGTTGAAATATGGGTTAATTGATTCATTTGTGTATATCTCGCCAATGCAAGCATTGAAACAGATAGCTTTTGGTGAATAGTAAGAACACACAAAAATCTCTGTTTGACACTCTTTTTGAGATCTGAATTCCTTAAAACAACCAAGAAGGGACCATCTCAAATAAGTTTTTATTAAGGAAAATCCGCAACGATAAACCATAGAAAACAACAACGGATAAAGAACAATGGAGGGATTATAATTTAATAAATTGTTGTGGGATGTAAAGCAATAATAGTGGGGATTTCAAGAGGAGCTGATCATAAAATGTCCTCAAACCGTTAGAATTATTGACGATTACTTTAACAATACACATCTAGTAGCTCTAAAGATAGCAGTACTAAGAGAGGTTGTGGCAGCCATATTTGATTGATACATTCATGTCTATCTTCATATTGATTATCAAAATAAGTATACACATTGATTTAAGCATTTTTCGATGTTTCTGATTAGATTTTGAAGGCACAGTAAGCTTTTATTTGGTAAATATCATGATTTTAGCCTTTTTTGGCCCAGTCAAAACATATCTGCCGTCTACGCATGCGCATATGTTTTGTATGTTTTATATGAATAAGTTCAGCTAATTAGTTACCTGTCCTATGGAATCGCCCAAACTGGTTAAAGTTCTTAGATTTTCCTATTTTATTTTATTTTCAGCAACATTAGCGATTCACTGACTGGGAATTTGTCAGTGAAAATAGGCTGTTTGAAATACTGATATTTGTATACTTTTTATTCAATTGCTTCACCTTACATTTCCCTTTTATACTACATATTTCAAATTACACAGGTAATAAAGTTATTGTCTAAGGTATCATAGTTATGCAAAAAACAATTGGGATTTACCTGTTTCTGGGGTCATGTTATGCAATCTTCTTACCACGTGTCTCATACAAATAATTCAAATTTCCCGCCAAATAACTGATTTAGCAGTGTCCCAAGTATACTTACTTTAAGCTAATGCTATGACGTTATAGTTCATACTTAGAAATCCAACATTGTATTGTTTGAAAGACAAAGGTACATACTTTGTATAGATCACACTATCTGTCAATAGAATCAATCATGCATCCCATACCATGATCACTTTAATTATTTATTGAATGACTCTCGTAGAACAAATGTTCTGTGTCAATTACATTACAAGTATTACACATATTATATGACTCTTTACCCATTTTGTGTAACAACATTTTCGTCGGGTAGATGTTGTGAAGAATTTTCCAATTAAGTTTAGCTGGTCCTTATTTGAAATTAAAAATAAAATTATTTTTTATGTCATGCATGACTAGACAATAGTGTTGACACCACTCACGTCAATAACTTTTATGTGGGTAGCCAAGGGTTTCCCTTTTCGTTAATGTTTCAATCTCTCAAAACGCCTAATTGTGTGTGGATTTATGCACACAAACTGGTGTAGAATCTTGAAAGTGCCACTTTTTTTTTAAAACATAATTTATGTGAAACAAATAAATGTTAAATAAAATGAGGAAACTTTCTATGGGTAACCAAGTGTTTTTGCGTTTAATAAGTGTTTCGATATCTTAAAATGTTCAATTGTGTGTATGAGTAGTATAATTATGCAAACAAACGTATTTTATAGCTGGAAAATTCAAGCTTCAATTGAAAGTGGGGAGCGGACACAAATATGCAATTATAATATATACTAAAATGGACCAGTATGACATTAAAAAAACGTCATTTGTCATTTCTAGGGGCGGACATCCCCCATGAAATGTTAAGAGACGGAGGCGTGTCCCTCGCTTTTCGCACAGCCTATTATGTGCAATGCAAACGGCATTTAGGAACCTTAGTAATACTCGCTTCTATTGAGACTAAAGGAGAAGATAAATGACCATCCTATTCAAAGTAATTCGCTATATTCTATATACTAATTTTCGGAACATGGCTTTATTAGATAGTTCAATATAATTTTACACTCGCGTCCCTCTTCAACTGAAAAAGCGTGGTAATTGCGCCTCTAATACACGAGCTAATTAGATAGTTCAATGCCTGTTTTTCCCCGTTTTCAGACATGCGCAGAAAGGATCACATGTGAAAATCCGAAATGTTGAATTTATTTTACTCGGGTAGTTACTGTTCGGACACAAATTGTGGTTTTCGGAATGTGTGATGACATATGGTCTTCACCCAAAATATTTTCTTCAGGGATATAGCTACATTTCTGTATATGCGGCTGTTTGTTATTCTTAAAGAACGCATAGTAACAAGCATTTATACGGGGACTATACGTCCAACAAATTAAAATATTTTACGACATTTTCTAAATGTAAACAAAAACTCTTACGCAGATCTTAAAGTGACACTTTCACATTAATAACATAGATGAACGCGAAGTTTGCTAACGATAAAGAAACTGGCGGTACCATAACAACCGTTGTTGTTGCGCGCGACCGCGTTTAACATAGCGCACGCGATTCGGCGCACACGTAATGACGCAGACAAAGTGTGTACGCGTTTGTGGCGCAAACTGTACATTGTAAACGGGGCATGCAGTGAAAGCAGGCAGTCCGTACGGTTGCTCCGCGGTGCATACTGTACAGTACAATAAAATGTAACGAGGGCAAGACACAAACAAAACATTAATCATAAAGCCAAGACCTTTATTTTAATAAAGAAAATGGGAGCAAGGCGCAAACCGTATCTAGGATAACATATTTAAAGTGACTGAAGGGGCTGAAGGAAAATACATTTGATGGAATCACTCATGCAGTTGTAACCCCCATGGCTGGTCATGAAGCTATGGGCTGGTGGATCATGGTCGACCCCCCCCCCCCCCCCCCCCCCCCCCCACACACACACACACCCCTTTCATTTTCTTTGTGCGAAAAGAATACAGTCGGCACCATGGTACACGGTCGGTCGGACGTGGACAAACAAACATTTTTCGTTTTCTTGGCCTAACCCTACCTTACCCTAACCCTAACCCTAACCCTTACCCTTACCCTTACCCTTACCCTTACCCTTACCCTTACCCTTACCATTACCCTTACCCTTACCCGTACCCTTACCCTAACCCTTACCCTTATCCTTATCCTTATCCTTATCCTTATCCTTATCCTTATCCTTATCCATATCCTTATCCTTATCCTTATCCTTATCCTTATCCTTATCCTTATCCATACCATAACCCTACCTAACCATTACCCTTACCCTAACCATATGTTGTACAGTCTGGTACCATAGGTTGTATAGTCTGGTGAAGCAATTGGCTACCCTATGATAGGTCGTATAGTCACTTCCATATAATAAACAGTGGTATATTTGTCATGCAATTGAAGCAACGGTGTGTAGTTAGTCCACTGTTAAGTTGCGATTTTGTCTCAAAACAGAATGTACATATAAAATGGCGATACATTCTTAGTTTGACTCAAACCCTGGTATTTGAAATTTTGGCATCGATGGGTATATATCATTTTGTGACAGCCTGTGTATGAATGAATGCACCAAATTGGAAACAGACAATTTTGCGCATTTGACTTAAATGTTCTCTGAACACTTTGGAATACGTTTCATTTATGTAATGTTAGCATAACACTGAAGTTTTGACAATATCTTTTGCAAAAACCCACATGAATGGAATCTGAAGAATGAGCACGTGTTTACCATGTTTGAAAGTTGATCAATGTGTACTATTTTGAGTTATACAATCAAACCTTTTATAGCTCATGGGGCCTCAGAAATTGTTAATGTTAAACACTTATTTTACAACTTATTGAGCCACTTTTTGGCGCACCCGCTACGACGGTCGCCTCTATCATGTCTATAATGAGTTTAGACATAAAACTAGTCGGCATACCCACCTGTGATCTTTTCCAGGGGACTTTACTTTTACTGACAGATTTACTTTTCTGATCATAAATCATAAATATATTCCAAGGTACAGAGTGATACGATTCCTATAACCTCAAAATCATAGTTTTAGAGTGAATTTAGAGTAAAATTTAAAATAAAAAAAGATTGTACCGCTCGGTACAATCTATTTTCAAACCATGATTTTGAAGTAATTAGGAATCGTATCGATCTGTAACTTAGAAGATCTTTATGATTTATGATCAAAAATGCAAATCTGCAAGAAAAGCTGCTTTCATAGTAAAATCAATGATAGAGGGCGCTACTTGGAAAAGATCACATAATATGCCTTTAAGTCTCACAGTGATTCACAATACAAATAAAATATCTGTTTCACCTGTGGTATGATGTGGTCAAGACGAGAGAGAGATTTTGGACAGCGAAAACGGAAAATTACCCTCAAAATGTATACAGTCATGTTTTTGCTGTTTTTCTCCGTATTGTATCGATAGATGTAAGACTAAGAGCACGATTTCAACACATAAAACGGAATTATTGTTGGATTATATCTAAATATAATATGGAACGATCATATTGCAAGAGTTAAAGGTTTTGTACTTGCAGATAGCATAATATGAACTCCAATGTATTACTATGCTTTTAGCATACTGGAATATTTCTAATCGGTCACATTCGTTGTAAAATGTATGCCACAGTGATGCCTCTTATGTTAAATCTTTAGAATGATTGTCACTTTATGAATTTCTTTGTGTGCAACCTTCAGAATAGCCAATCAGATAGTCAACCGTATAGAAAATCATTTCGTGAAGAGACTTGAATCCCCTTCAGTAGTCCTGTAATTGATATATCTCAGTTCAAAAACAAACTACTTTTGCAGTATTTCTTATAGGGGAGGGTTGTCTGACCTGGATCTGGATAATCAAAATGCAATTTAATATCAAATTAGCCATTTCTATTGTTTGCAGTCTGTGAAAGAGATATCTGAAATTAAGACCGGTTATATTTGACCTTATTTGAAATTCACACTAAATGGAAATTTGGTTTTCACTGAACACCCAGTACTAATATCAATTTACAATTACAATGCACTTATAGATTCAAAGCTACAATTGCGGGATATTGCGTAACACTTTCCACGCGGCTATTGGTTTTACCATATAAAAACAGATGTTCAGAAATCTTTCCCAATCTATCTCAAGGATTCCTGAACCAATACGAGGCATGCTTGTATTTATTTCAATGCATTCCACATGGTGATTCCAAGTATGGTTATGAAATTTAACAATTTTGAAAACAGTTTGAGACATTTTAGAATGTCGTCTGCAGACGCCTGCCACGTGGAAAGTGTTAAACTGAGTGGCTTATATAATAGAAAAGGTAGTTGGCAAATAAGGAACAATAGCGTAACCTACAATCTTTCCTGATCTTTGTACCATTGAAATTGACAAAAGAGAACTGTATTCAATCTCGGAAAAAAAATTACCTTCACTTTTGACATGTTTGACATTGCTGAAAACTGACGTCATGAAAATAATGTTCACTATTGCAAACTACAGGGTGTCTAAAAAAACCGTGCATGTGTTTACCCAACTTATTGATCATGAACTTCTAACATTTGGTGTAACAATTGTATACGTATTGATAGACCAAACGCTTAGCTTTCTTATGCCGTTTATTTCATCTAATGTGGTTTTGTCAATCCTGAGATATAATCAATTAACTAAAGCTACCTAAAATCGACGTTGTGCCACTTTTACAGATAGAATGCTTAAGATATGCATTAAAACCCTCGTCCTCTTAAGGGAGGGTGGTCGCCTATTGCGCTAGAACGCAAAGAACAGTGACCTAGGGCGTCTAGGTTATCGCTTTTACTTTTTGCTCATTTTGACGAAAACACATTGAAGCTGCCACCTTACCCGGGGGTAGGGTAAGCTGTCAAAGTCCGATAGTAGGGGGTGGTTGCCACCTTACAATATTTTTTAAATCGCCATTTTGAACAAATATTTTAATTGAATGGTCCTGACTTATTTTAGCATAGGCCTATGTTAGAAGGTAGGCATTATCCCAGTGCCGTGGAGCCGAAAATTACCTTTTTTCAGCACCCATGGGTGTTGGAGCATCCATGAGTGTTGGATTTTTCCCAAGTGGGTATTTTTTCCCCATTTGGGTGCTCCTACTCTACTCTTACTCTTTCTCTTATTTCACCTTTCACCCTTTCTACTACCTTCTCTAGCTTATGTACTTCCTTTCGCATCCCAGTTGGCTAGGATAGGTGAGCCAAGTAAACTGGCTAGTTAGTTCGCCTTTCTGGTTTGTCTAGGATAGAGGTTCTATTCCTATGTGTAGGTTATAGGCGCCTAATCCCTGGAAAGATCGAGACTTAACTGATATCTTTCTGAGGTACAGGATACAGATCCTCAGTTTGATGGTGACGGCGCAACACCACACGGTGTTAGTGTGGGTGCCAACTGGTGATGTTACTATCCCTCTCTCTTTTCTTCTTCTTCTCCCAATCAAAGAGTAAGAATAGGTGTTGCATTTAAGGTGTGGGTACCCTTCACGAGGAAGGATCTGGGCGCCCACCTCGTTGTATGTATTTCCATCAGTACACGCCCATGGAAACCTTATAGATAACCTATGATGACGAAACTTAGTAATGGGGCAGCCACCAGCCTAGCATACCAAGGTGGTACCTCCGGACCCAGAGGGGAAAGTAATGGGCAACAAAACCAATCCCGACCCTTGTCCTGTGATGACGCACCGAATGGAGCCGAAGGAAGGACTATGGGAAAGGATCTTAAGTTAAGAAAAATCATACGATTTGGTACATGGAATGTGAGAACGCTATCACAGCCTGGCACTCTGGAGCTTCTGACCAGACAGATGGACAGATGCAAAGTGAACATCCTAAGTATTGCTGAAGTACGCTGGTCAGGAAAAGGCCACTTCTCCACAGATGACCACACCATATACTACTCAGGAAATGAGAAAGGAGGGAGCAAAGGTGTAGCTTTCATCACCAGTAAAATCATCTCAAAGTATGTCTTGGGCTACAACCCAGTCAGTGACAGGATCATCTCCATCAGATTCCAAGCTCGGCCTATTAACCTCTCAGTCATTCAAATATATGCACCAACCTCCGCAGCCTCTGATGAAGATCTGGAACGTTTTTACAGCCAACTGCAGGAAACCCTTGATGGCATTCCGAAGAGAGATATCATCATGATAACAGGTGATTTCAACGCAAAAGTTGGAGAAGGCATTCAAAACGGAGACGAAACCATGGCCTTGGGCCCGCATGGCTTGGGAAGCAGAAACGAAAGAGGTAGTACACTCGTGGATTTCTGTGTAGCAAACAGACTTACTATCACAAACACAATCTTCCAACAACACCCGAGGCGGAAGTACACTTGGATATCACCAAACGGCATCACAAGAAACCAGATTGACTACATCCTCATTAGCAGTAGGTGGAAGTCTTCTATCAAGATAGCAAAAACCCTGCCAGGGGCAGATATAGGTAGTGACCATCAACTTCTGATTGCTGATTTTCGAATCAAGTTGAAGATGACCAAAGGTGCTCCCAAACCCTGCAGATTTGATTTGCAGCATCTTGATGACAAATACAGAGTGGAGACCAGAAATCTGTTTCAAGAACTGATGGTTAGAGATGAGGAAACAACTCCTGATGAACTCTGGCTGGACATCAAAAACTCTATTCTCAGCGCAGCCAAAAAACATGTTCCTAAGAAACATAAGAGAAAGCCCACATCATGGCTGTCACATGAAACCATCAACTTAGCAGATGAAAGACGCCAATTGAAGGAAGCTGGCCTGCAAGGCAGTAACCTATACAGAAGACTTTCAAGTGAGGTTCAATTGAATTCTAGGAGAGATAAAAATAAGCATATCCGACAGCAATGCCAAGAACTTGAGGATCACAGTTTTCACAAAAACAGCAGAGAGCTCTTTAGATGTATAAAAAACATCACCTCAAAAACGACAACTAGATTGGCTATCATCAAGGATGAGCAAGGAAAGGTCTTGACTGAGAGTGACGAAATCAAGGATCGTTGGAAAAACTACTGTGAAAATCTGTATGCGTCCCAAGAAGAGACAAATGGCTCCAAGAGTCTCCCCCGCCTCCACTAGGTGAAGATGAGCCTGATATTCTTCTGTCTGAGGTCCAGGAAGCCATCAAGAAGTTAAAAAGTCAAAAGGCACCTGGTCTAGATGATATTCCAAGTGAGCTCCTGAAGCAAGCTGATGATTCTGTAGCAGTTATTATGCAAAAGCTGTGCAATACTGTGTGGAAGTCAAGAGTATGGCCAGAGGATTGGAAGAGATCAGTTTTCCTAACACTTCCAAAGAAAGGGGATGCTAGCGAGTGTAAAAACCATCGTACTATCGCTCTGATACCACATGCAAGCAAAATCCTGCTGCACATCATCAACGAACGTCTCAGACCTCATCTTGAACGTGAACTTCCTGCTGAGCAAGCCGGTTTCCGGAAAGGCCGCGGCACAAGAGATCAGATAGCCAATGTACGTCACATATTGGAAAAATGTTTTGAATTCCAAAGGGAGCTCTTCATGTGCTTCATAGACTACGCTAAGGCCTTTGATTGTGTGAGATATTCCGCATTGTGGACAGCACTGCAAGAAATGGGAATCCCTTACCACCTCGTCCACCTAATTCGCAATCTGTATGATGGTCAAGCTGCCTGTGTGCGCACTGAGAAAGGAAATAGTGACTGGTTTGCTCTAGGTCAGGGAGTCCGTCAAGGGTGCATACTTTCACCGGCACTCTTCAACCTTTATGCAGAGTCTATAATGAGACGTGCATTGGATGATTGGCCAGGGGGGCTGTCAGTAGGTGGATACCAAATACACAATCTACGTTATGCCGATGACACCACCCTGTTTGCAACAAATATGGAAGAGATGGCGGAACTCCTGAAGAAAGTCAAGGTGGAGAGTGAGCAGCTTGGCCTACGTCTAAATGTCAGCAATACCAAGATCATGTCCATAGGCACAGATGGTGTTGGAGAGCCTCTCATAATTGATGGTAATGAGGTGGAATCGGTCTCGAAATTCAACTTCCTTGGATCCCTGATCACCAAAGAGGGTGGTTGCAGCCAAGAGATTAGACACCATTTAGCAATGGCCAGATCAGCAATGATCAACCTAAGCAAGATCTGGGCTGACAGAGGAATAACCAGAGCAACAAAAACCAGGCTAGTCCAAGCCCTTGTATTTCCAATTGCCATGTATGCATGTGAGACGTGGACCCTAACCAAAGCTGACAAAAACAGAATAGCTGCTTTCGAGATGTGGTGTTGGAGGCGTATGCTTCGTATCGTATGGACAATGAGAAGGACCAATGCCAGTATTATTGAAGAAATAGGGGTATACATGTACATTGTATCAAACACCATTGTAAATTATCAGGTGATGTATGTATTAGACCAATAATATGGACAACATCTAATTCATTTGTTCTTGTGGAAAATTAACACAAACGAATAGGCCTATCCTCGCATATAATTTTATTTGTTCAAAATGTGTATCTGTTTTCTCATTTATGAAACCATCAAATTGTGAATAAAAGGTTCGAAAAGGTCATAGACCCGGGCAGTGACTTGTATCTGTTTTATTTACAGTCAAGGTTTAAATAAAATAAAATTCCGAACAACTCGTATCATTTTATTTTAGTTATATCGAAATAACCATAATGAGCACTATATCTGTATAGTTGCATTCAATTAGATTATAGTCGATTTGACACTCAAGTCAAGTCTAACATTTTTTATTTATTTTATGCTCACGTGATCCTAAAAAGAATTAAGCTTGGTGGCAAAAATTGTAGGGGTTTCATGACACATAGAGTTAATCGTGAAATTCTCTTGACATTTTGATATTAGGTGTTCTCAACGGTGCTTACCACGAAAATAAAAAATGGGGTAACGGGCTTAGATTTTGAGCTATATATATCCGTTTCAAAAATGGTGTTTTTTCCAAAAAATACTACATGGTTCTATGGGAAATGAGAAAAAAAATCGACTTTAATGGAAGATTCCACAAAATCTGCTCGTCAACTGTTCTTGTTTTTTCAATATGTGCTGCGCATTTATACATTCTTTCAAATAATGAAATACAAAAATGGGGTCACCAACTTACTTTCTCTGATAATTGGCTTTAAATGAGAAAATTTCTGCAAATTTCTGTGTAATTTTTAGAACGTAAACACACGTTATAGTGTAGGCTGTTATGTAGGATTTCAAACTAGTGCATTTTTTTTTGCTAAGGATGCTTTTTTTGGTGTCATTGGATAGAGTATACCCTCAGCTATCAGAAATCTATTGGTAACATTTTTTTCCATCCACGGAATGGCCGCCATCTTGGATTCCAAAATGGCCGCCATTGAATTTGTCATATAACTTTTGTTCTGAGCAACCTATGAAGTCAAAATTGGTGGCAAATCATGTTTTCAATACCTGAGAGTTCAAAAATACTGTATGTTCTGATGTCTTACATACATGCATGGCCGCCATCTTGGGTTTCAAAATGGCCGTCATTTACAACAACAAAACAGATTTTACCCTATAACTTTTGTTCTGAGCAACCTATGAAGTCAAAATTCGTGGCAAATCATGTTTTCAATACCTGAGAGTTCAAAAATACTGTATCTATGTTCTGATGTCTTACATACATGCATGGCCGCCATCTTGGGTTTCAAAATGGCCGTCATTTACACAAAAAAAGATTTTACCCTATAACTTTTGTTCTGAGCAACATATGAAGTTGATTTTTGTGGCTCATGTTTTCAAAAGTTATTTACTGACAATTAAGTGTACAGTTCAATCTGTTATCCATTAATTTGACATGAATGGTTGCTATATATAAATTAAGCTGTAAATTCAATACAAATTTCAATTGTTAGCAGTTACATATACTTAGTATTTATTGTCCGGTAGTACCCCACTGGTGATACATTAGGTTAATCACATTGCATTGGACTTATTATATACAAGAAGACATACCAGGAGCAATCAAATGTATGCTTTTGTATCCACAGCAGCTACCCCTCTATATTGTAGAGGGGTATTATTGTATTATAATAGGGGGTAATTGCTGTTTTGTTCAATTGCATGTATCAAAGGCAAAACCAAACAAACAAACAAAACAAAACAAAAACTAGGAAAGGAAAGAAAAATGGTTAATAATATTAGAGGCCTATTTGGCCTATAAATTAGCCTATGTGCATAATTACATGACTTACTTACTTTGACTTATGGCGGGTGATATTCCCGAACCGCAATGCCTCTCCAAATCGTCCTATCCAACATAGCTGTCTTGATTTCTTCTACCTGCAATCCTGTGTCACGCTTTAGTAAGTCAATGTAGGTTAGGGCTGGTCTACCACGCTCTCTAACTCCATGCTTTGGTACCCAATGTATATATGATTTTGGAGACCAGCTCATTGGACCCTCTGAAGGAATGTCCTGCAAATCTTGATCTACGCTCCCTGATTTTGTCCGAGACTTTGGGCATATCTGCATACAGGTCCTTATTTGTAACATGATGTCTCCAGTTGATGTTGAACACAGTTCTAAGCATTCTAGTGTAACATCCGTCCAGCTGTTTACTAAGCTTTGGGGTGACTGTCCATGACTCACATCCATAGAGGAGGACTGATTCTACAGTAGCTATGAACAGTCTTTCTTTGAGCTTTCTGGATAGTGATTTGGTCTTCCATAACTGACTGAGTTTGCCACAAGCTCTCCATGCAGCTGTTTTGCGTGTTATGATGTCCTTTTCAGTACTGTTCATCCAGGCTCCAAGGTACTTGAAGTCCTCCATTTTATCAAGGGGCATACCTTCGCTTGTGGTGATTACAGGTACTTGCTTCTGGTTGAAGGACATGTACTTTGTCTTTGCAGCGTTCATTTTGAGCCCAACTTTACCCACCGAAGTCTCCACTCTGTTAAGTAGTGATTGCGCTTGAGACACTTCTTCAGACAACAGTGCAATGTCGTCATCAAAGTCAAGGTCAGTAACTGTGGTTGGTCCTATTCGTCTGCTGCTTCTTTTTGTTAAGCGGAATCCTAGCTCCTCTTCTTTGCCATCTATGGCCTCTCTTAGGGCGTAGTCGAGAACAATGACAAAGAGATATGGAGCCAAGGTGTCACCTTATAGTATTTCAAATTCCTCAGTTTCCCCATCAGGTGATATAACCTTTGCCTTGGTGTCCTTGTATATTTCTGCAATCGTATTTGTAAGCTGCTCATGTATATCATAGGCCTTCAGAATTTGCAGCATTCGTCCCCTATGTATTGTGTCAAACGCCTTCTTGAAGTCTATAAAGGTTATGATGGCTGGCAGGTTGTTTGATTTAATTCCCTCAATAATTCTTCGGAGGGCAATAATGTGGCCAACCGTGGTACGTCCAACTCGAAAGCCATTTTGATTAGCTCTTAAGTGGATGTTAAGTCTATGATTCTG
This sequence comes from Ophiura sarsii, assembly GCA_035610835.1. Lineage (NCBI taxonomy): Eukaryota > Metazoa > Echinodermata > Ophiuroidea > Amphilepidida > Ophiuridae > Ophiura > Ophiura sarsii. Next base: position 62,254 of record JAYJML010000077.1, read on the forward strand.
TTGAGTATCATCTTGTTGTATAGCTTGGCAACAGTGGCGTAGCTCAGGGGGGGGGGTGCAGGGGGGGGCAAATGCCCCCCCCCTCTGACGAAAAAATCCAATTTGTGCCCCCGCCCCCCCCCCCCCCCCCCCACCCCTCTAAAAAAAAAAAAAGTGTGATAAAAAAAGGAAATAGGAAAAAATTGCGAAAAAAGACCGAGGTTATTAGCCAAATAGAAGGCAAAATTGTAAATGTAGTACATTTACCGTGCACTATTTTTGGACTGTGCGAAATTTTTTGAGCCCACCCCCCCCCCCCCCCCCCACCCCCCACTTACGTGAAATTCACGTGGTAAGTGACTAGAAAAAAATGTGGGGCAACCTTTTACGAACATTTTAGAAATCTTGCCCCCCCTGAAAAAAATCCTAGCTACGCCACTGCTTGGCAACAATTGAGCTCAGACTTATTCCACGGTAGTTGCCTCCCAAACTGAGATCACCTGATTTTGGTATTGGTATTATGTTGAGAATAGACCATTGGTCTGGCTTTTTCCCGTTCACCAAGGCATCGTTGCAGAAGTCCAGTATTATATTATCCAAATCACATCTTTTGAGCATTTCAGGTGTGATACCATCTTGCCTTCTTAGCCCTCACATATTCCTCCAAGTCAAAGGGTCCTTCTTTTATGCTGAAATTTGATAGTACTGGGGGCAATTTCCTCATCTTCATTACTTATGTGCGGTGGGCTCCCAAGTAGATTTTTGAAATGAGTATACCAATTATCTAGTCTCTCCTTTTGCGTGGATCCTTTGATTTGTCCTTTTCTTGTAGTCAATCTTCCTGATATTTTGTTGATCAGTTTCAAACTCTTACCATGCTTGCAGTTTATGTGGGCATTTTCTACCTCTCTAAGCTTATTGGTAAGGTCTTCCTCTTTCACATGATCACAAGCCTCCCCTAGGCTCGTCTTAGCCTCCTTATAATTTCTCCAATTTTCTTCGTCATTAGTGTCTAGTTGATATTTTGCATACGCTTCTTCAATTTGTGATCTCGCCCTTGTTACCTGGGCGTCATTTGAGAAGTAGGTTATTTTCTCTTTTTTTCCTCACAGGAATCACTTCCTCTGCAGCATCTTGAGTGGCTTTAATGAATCTGGAATATTTCTCATATGCAGTTTCTACTTCATTCTGGAGGGGTTGAAACCTATTATGCACCTCTATGCTATATTTGGCTTGTAGATCATTATCAGTTGTAAGTAGCTTCCAGTCGCATTGCTTTTTCCGTTTGATGATTTTACTCTTTCTGAGGCTTAATCGGATACGAGCAGAGTCGATTATATGGTCAGATCCCACACTAGCTAAGGTGTTATATGCTTCAGAATTTAGAACACTGTTTTGCCATTTCCGCCTGACAAGGATGTAGTCCAGCTGTGGTTTGTTGCCGCTTGGGCTGATATATGTCCACAACTTGCCTTTTTTCTTGTGGAAGTAAGTATTTGCGATTATAAGATCTTTCTCTTTAGCCAAGTCTGCTAGGTACTCTCCATTTCTATTTGTGTCATCATGGTAAGTGAATTTGGCGTCATCCTTTCCAAGCCTAGCATTGAAGTCGCCAACATCAAGCAAGATGTTGTGTGCTGGAATGGAGTCTATTGCCCCCTTTAGACTGTTGTAATGATCTCCTACGATGTTTTCATCCGCCACATTTGTAGGTCAGTAGGTCACCACTACAGTTGTTGCTGGGTAACCATGGAAGTTGACTATGAGTGTACGATCAGAATGTGGCTTGATACTTGCTAATGATCTGAGTGCTCTGTTATTGAGTAGTATCCCGACTCCACCTACAGCTGCACCTGCTTTATTTCTTGTTGCTGAGGTAGTGATCAGAGTTCCACCCATAATGCTCTCATACTTCACTGGGTCATCATGGACAATGCGGTGTTCCTGTATCCCGATCATGTCAATTTTACATTTAATTAGATTGGTTACAAGCTCCTCCCTGCATCGACTGTCTCTGATAGTTCTGACATTCATGGTAGAAATAGTAATATTGGTCTTGCATGTTGCAAGTGGTCTCCTATTGCGCGCTCTGCCGTCAAGCTTACTCCTCCCTTTCGGGTTTGGGAGCATGCCGTCATCAGTTGATTTAAAAAAATCCGAGTTTGCTCCAGGAGACGTTATTTTAGGGACTTTAACCCTAGTGTTGATTTGGTTTGCCATCATGGTTTTTCAATTGCTGTAATCACTGCGGTCGCAACTCCTGCAGCATGGTTTGTCCTTCTTCTAGAATACTTGCCAGCCAAGGCTAATGAGTATATTCTACCCAGGTCTCACTGATTTAAAGTGAAACCTAAAAAGCAATGATCAATTATAGTCCTCCAGACTACTCCAATAATCCTAGAACTACCAAACATTGCCCCCCCCCCCCCCCCCGAGCTCCGTCAGTTAGCACTAACCGCAAGGTTTGGCCATCCAGGTGGCACGCGACTAACATGCACTACATTGCAATGCATCTTAGTCTTCGAGGACGTGGAGATGGGTAACTGCAAGAGAAGCGTTAAGGGACAGGAGGGCTGATGGAATTGCCTCCTGTATCTACAACCTATAGTAATGCAAAGCATGGGAAAAGGTGCATATAATAGGAGAGGCATGCAGAGTGAGGAGCAAGATGGGAGATAGAGGAAAGGAAGAATTTGTGGTAGAGCAAAAGGTTGGAGTTGCGCTACTTACAGCCAGTTTTAAACCACCCTAATAATTACTACTATCAGCCAATTAATATAATAACAACAGATCAGCTATTATACACTCTCTTGTCTCGTAAACAACTCTTGAAAACATGGATTTTGCCACCAAAATCAACTTTATATGTTGCTTAGAACAAAAGTTATATGGCAACATTTCTTTGTTTGTAAATGGCGGCCATTTTGAAATCCAATATGGCGGCCATGCATGTATGTTAGACATAGGAACATAGCTAGAGCACTTGTGAACTCCCTTGTATTAAAAACATGTGGTTTGCTACCAAGTTTGACTTCATATGCTGCTCAGAACAAAAGTTATAGGGTAAATTATATTGGAAATGGCGGCCATTTTGAAATCCAAGATGGCGGCCAATCGGCAGATGGAAAAAAATGTTACCAATGGATTTCTGATACATGAGGGTCTACTTTAGCCAATTAAACCAAAAAAACTATCCTTAGCAACAAAAAAATGCAAAATTACATAACATCCTACACTATTATAGATGAACATGCAGCAAAAGATAATCTTCGCGCGTACGGTGCGTTAGAAATTAAGCGTTTCGTTTTAATGGTGACGCAGAGGCAACGATGTCGCGCAGTTTATGTCGTGATCCGCCAGGCGCGTAGCCAGCATTGTCATTCCGGGGGGGGGGGGGGGGGGGGGGGGGTGGCAAGCATCAATATCGTCCCTATTTTTAAGCATTTTCGTAAAAGGTTGGGGGGGTGATGTCAAAAAAATTCGCACAGTCAAAAAAAAATCGCACAGTCAAAAAAAATCGCATAGTATATGTACTACATGAACAATTTTTCGTCCCCATTTCTCTTCTCTTTCCCCTCTCCTTCCCCTTTCCCTTTTCTTTCTCCCTCTTCTTTCCCTTTCCCTTCTCTTTCTCTCTCTCCTCCCCTTTCTCTTCTCTTTCTCCCTCTCCTTCCCCCTTCTTTCTCTCTTTTCTCCCCTTCTTCTCGTCCCCATTTTTCCGGTTCGCCGTCCCCATTTTAGGTGTCCGGGGGGGGGGGGGGGGGGGGCAGTTCCCCCCCCCCCCCCTGCCCCCACTGGCTACGCTACTGTGATCCGCGAAGGGGAACATTCAGATCTCAGACATGCTTAGCGTTACTTGAACTTTTTGCCAACGAAAACCAGCGTACACGATTGCTTGATGATGTATGAAAAATTATTTAGACCTGAGTAGTCGATGTGCTCCGCACTCTTGTATACACGGCAACCGTGAGTATCATAATAATCATGATAATACGAACCCGATTCATAATGGTCATCAAACCCCGCCCCTCCCCAACCCACCCCACCCGACACACATGCCTGTCCTGCCTCGCATCACACCGATTTCCCCCAACACCCAAATCAATTGTTAGTCACGTCTTTTTTTTATACTTGGAATGCAATTTATGTTCAAAAAAGAAAACTCGTGATTTTAGCATGTTTAGTTTAAAACATAATTTTACGCAATGATTTACGATACTTGTAAGCCTATTATTTTTTCAAAATGTAATCAGCCTATTATCATTAATCAAACTTTTTTTGACAATTTAGGGCAATCAGTAGGCCTTAGATAACATTTCCATATTTCAACATGACGGCGGCTTGTCAGGGCCCACAAATATTCGCGATTTCATGTAAAGATATGGTATTTATTAATTGCAAAAAAAAATAGGGGCCTATTTCAATTTGTCAGATAATCAGTGCGCCCTTCCATTTCAAATAACAAAAAATGGAAAATAACAAATAATACGGGCCTCCCTCACCAACTTTTTGCAAAGCCCGGATGAGTAAGATGTTATTTTTTTGTTACTTTGCCTAATAGGCCTAAGAGTTATAACATTGCAATTGCTTTACCAGTGGAGGATCCAGGATTAAAATGTACCGACGGAACCTCATGTGTACCGACGGGGTTATTTTAGAGGGGGTAGGGCGGACCCACCCTAGGTACAGCACTTAAAAATGTACAGTGCACTTATCAAACTGTATTATACATTTCACGGACATAAATTATGCTAATGAGCCAATTCATGAAGGGCGCCGCTCATTAAATGACATCACTCGCATCATCGGGTTTTCCCGATGATTGAAATCCGTTGATTGAAATTCTAGGTCGAGTAAAATGATGTGCTTATTTGTTGTCTGTGAGCTTTTGTGCATTTTTTCCCGTATTGGAGTATTTTTTTTATTGAAAATAGACAGTTCAAATTAAACGTTGGTTCCAAGTTCAACAGACAGCACATGTATTTAAGGTGACAGCAACTACAATATGCAGGCAACATTTGAGGAAAAAACGATGCCCGGCTTTGCAAGGGAGTGTACGGATGAACATGACAAACCAAAACAGGCTAGTAAATAATCACCTCCGTGGCGCAATTGGTTAGCGCGTTCGGCTGTTAACCGAAAGGTTGGTGGTTCGAGTCCAGCCGGGGGCGTTGTTTCTTTTTGCATTTAATGCAGATCGACAAATCACAGTAAAAATATAATATTGACAAAATCACAGACCACTTACACAAAAATCGCATCTGCGCATGCTCCTGTTGTGATCGAAATCCAACACACAAGCAATGGGCGAGTTTTATAAGTGCAGTGGTAAACAAAAGAGGTATATTGTTAAACTAGAAATAGGATAATTTCGTAATCATATATAGGTTCAAATAGGAGTTCAATTTGGCCGTGTACGGCCTACTGGCTAGTCATTCGCGTCATGCACCCTCCGTCTACATGTACATTGAGAACGGGTTGTACCTTTTAGTGTTTAGTTTGTATTTAATAAAACAGCACACCAATGCTAGTTTTTGATCACATTTGCAACCGGCAAGGAGCGGACGGATTATATATGGCCCGCTGATGATGTAAAGCGACCATTAAATTGTCGATTCAAGGACATAAGCCGACTGGCTTCTTATTTACATAACAATTGGCCTTTGCAGATCATGTTCATAGACTAGCTAGTACATTCAATGTACGGAGAGTAGTAAACACAATTATATTTACAGGACATTCTTTATCGCAGTGAAATTGCAAAAGAAAAAAGTATCATTCAGCATTCAATAAATATAGCGAACGATAAGCAATCCTGTCAATTTCTAAAAACAAACAGTGTAATAACAAAACAGAAAAACATACCACATCCCCATCCGCAGGATTCGAACCACTGACCTCATGATTGTAAAGCCGGCGCTTTGACGTTTGAGCTAATGAAGGCTATACATAAACGTTTTGAAGAACAAACATTACATAGAGTTCAAAATACAAATATCTCTTAAATCGGAGGCTAAAATGCTTTATATTTCGATTGTTGTGCATTTTTAACACGGGCTATCGCCCAAAAGTTGATTATATGCTGAAGGAGATTGTAATTCTGATTTCATTATAATGCTTAACACTATTTTTTGAAACGATTCTAGACACCTATTTCGTTCGTAAATAAATTTCACCATTACGTTTGGTCGATTAAAATTCGCGGCAAATCTATTGCACCATGGGTAGTATTACTTGGAAACACGGAGACTCAGATACATAGGGAGTCATGTGACTTTTGTCCAGGACAAACACTTGAGATGTACACGCCCCTTTAAGTGAATTTTGCTTTATTTCGTATTAAAACGGAATAAATACATTTGGTTAAACTCGTGTACGAAAAAATAATCGCCCCATAGAGGGATGGCAAAGGAGGGCGCTGTGTAAGGCAAGATATGTACTCGTCCAGACAACGATGGCCACGCGATTTCATCGTTCCAAGGGAGCACATAACTAGTCGGTCTCCATTGACTTTACACGCTACGTAGTACGAAATCAAATTGCTGTAACTCCATTTGTCTAGTACTTAGATCTCTGAATTTTGGATATGTTATAGAACAATCCCTGTCCTTTGACATATCGTAATATAAACTGAGATACGCTGTCAAGATTTTTTTGTGTTTTGCTAGAAGTCGGCGAAATTAAATGGTATAATTACACGAGTCAATATTCGGTATTACCAGTTCATACACTATGTGTGTAAAATCAATCGGTTACTAATACTTCAGCTAAAATCATCGAATTTCTGTTCGAAACATTAAATATATAATTCATTAAACCTGCAAAATTGATGCTAGTTTAGCGCATTAATTTTGGTCAAAAAGGACTATTAGGCCTAAAAAAATTAATTGTTGTGTTGCCCTCAAGTGAAATTTTTTAGACAGGTCGGTAGGTAGGGTTTTTTTTTTTTTTTTTTAATATCTCATACAGATTCCATTTAAAAGGTTACTTATAGGCCCATTTTCCCAAAAATTAAGCTTTCAGCAGTTTAAAAGAATGAAGCTAAGGTTTTAAATCAGAAATAAACTCAGGGAGTCAATATAAATAAAAGGACGGTAAGTGGCTCAGTAGCTTTGACTGACTGCCAGGGACCTTAGGGTCCGGTTGCAACTCTCACCTCTACTAGTAAATCATCTGTATTCGCCCTTTTGTGTGTGTTATACAAAGAATAAAAATCCCCAACTAAAGAAATGCTAGCAACTGAACTAAATGAAATGTGGGCGCCTCTTGATCCGGTGATACAAACTGCGAAAGAATCCATTTTCCAAGCGAGCCAAAACTAAAAGAAATCAAAACACCGTCGCATATCGCGTATCGACAGCCCGTGGTTTACACAGCCCGTCATTCTACAAACATTCCGTACCGTATAGCTGATGCTGTTTTTTTACTAAATGTAACTACGTAAGAAAATGCAAAAAAGATACGTTTTATACTATTTTTGTATCGTATTTACTTTTAAATGCCTGAATAAATATTTGTAAACTCATATTTATTTTCTTCTCGTGTTTTCTTTGTTTTATTATTTAAATATAAAATGCTAAATATGTACAACATCAAGTGCACTGTATTATATTTTTGCCGCAAGACGACACTTAGATTTCGATGGTCCTTCGTGGATCCAATACGATTCATTTCGTAAATATTAAAAAACCGGGGTCCAAAAACGTGAATCGGGCCAAGATGCTTCGAGCTATATTTTTGTTGTGTTTCTGATGGTTGACTCGGCGAGGGATGTCATGGTGAACGGATGATTTTTTTTCGGAGTATATTCCCAGTTTATTCGGTGTTCTTGTGGTTCATGAAAGAGTTTGGTGTAGCTTTGTAACAAAAACTTACTTGGATAGAGATTTTTCGCACAGAAAACAGGTAAAATATTGAAGAAATGTATTTAAAAAAAACAAAACAAACAAACAACCCGGTCCTATTTTTGAAAATTTCGGACCGGGCGCTGTGGGCAATACAACAATTAATTTTTTTAGGCCTTATTACTGTACTCAAGTTTAGCCGGAAGTGCCGCGCAAAACCGACTATAGTGGTGTGCTCCACCGATATGGCCCCAATTCCTACACTGTTTAATAGCCTATAATAAGGCGGGATTTCACAACTACTACTATTGCTACTACTATGGCAACCGGAGTGAGCCATTTTGAAATAATTTTAACAGTCATCGCCGGGAGTTTCCGTAACCTGACATACTTTATCTGACACAGTTTTATCTGACAGTTTTTTGAGGCGTTTGATAAACTCCTGAAATGGCTATTCCATCAAATAAACTTAACCCCTCTGAAATAAAAGGCTGTTCCATCAAATAAACTTAACCCCTCTGAAATAAAAGGCTGTTCCATCAAATAAACTTACCCCTGAAATGGCTATTCGATCAAATAAACTTATCCCTGAAATGGCTTTATTTTAGAGGGGGTAAGTTCATTCGATGAATTTAAGAGGGAGTAAATTTATTTGATGGAACATCCTTTTTTGTTCCATTAAATAAACTTACTCCCTCTGAAATAGACGGTTATTCAATCAAAAAAAACGTACCCATCTGAAATGACTATTCCATCAAATAAAGTTACTCCCTTACCCCCTAAAAGGCTATTCCCTCAAATAAACTTACTCTCTCTGAAATGGCTATTCCATCAAATGAAACTTACTCCTTCTAAAGTTTATTTGATGAAATAACCATTTTAGGGAGAAAGTTTATTTGATGAAGTTTATTTGATGGAATAAAAAAGCTGTTCCATCAAAAGCTGTTCCATCAATACTCCCTCTGAAATAAAAGGCTGTTCTTCACTTTTTTTTCCATCTGAAATAAAAAAAAAGGCAGTTACATCAAATAAACTTACTCCCTCTGAAATTCCATCAAATAAACTTACTCCCTCTGAAATAAAGGAGGGTTAAGTTTATTTGATGGAATAGTCATTTCAGGTGTGTAAGTTTATTTAATGGAACAGCCGTTTATTTTAAGAGGGGATAAGTTTCATTTGATGGAATAGCCATTTCAGGGGGTAAGTTTATTTCAGAAGTTCATCAAACACTTATAAAAAGTGTGTCATATAAAAGTGTGTCAGTGTGTCATATAAAGTATGTCAGGTTACGGAAACACCCGTCATCACCCGATGAACGATGAAAATAATTTAAAAAATAGCAATTACATTTACATTTGTATCTTCTAATATGAATGTTTCAAAATTTGGAATTCGCGTGGCCATCGTCGTCTGTATTCGCCGACAACGTTGGACACGAATACCTAACTTAGTTTAACACGAAATCTCGGATGCCAATAAAATATCACATTTAACGGATAATTTGATCCTTCAACTTCAATTTAAGTGTCACTTACTTTTTAGCTAATTTGCAAGTTAAATGACTTTTTAATTGAAATAAGTTTGAAAAAGGGTTTTTTCAGTCAGGGGGGGGGGGGGGGGGATTTGCCTTCCCCCCATGAGCTACGCCCCTCCCCCATAAATTCCAACAGGATAGGTTGTATTGTTTGACACTGATAAGCTTATCATTCCGGAATGATTTTGTTTATTTTGAGAACAACTTATTTTTTAAATAGCATATTAATCGACCGTTAGGCGAGTGGACCCTTTGAATACATTGTTTTGATATATTCAAATCATAAGTACTTCTTCAATCTCATTTGGCATTGCTTTTTGTGGGGAGGGGGGGGAATCAATAGTTTGTGTTTTTTTGTCTGTGAAGAGTAGAGTAGCACCCCCTGATTTTTTAATTGTATTATTTATTATCATCTCTTTCATTTGTAACCAACCCGGACGTCATATCTTTTTAGGATTTTGAGATATTTATGATTTAAAAAGTATACAATTAAATAATGAGTGGTTCCCCTGGAATATCTAAGGAGTTCTCATAGTCCTTCTCTCCTTTATATTTTGAAACTATCGTGTACCGACAGTTTGTATATTAAGAGAAAACCTACTTTTTGCAAATACCCAATGATATTATTGGGGGGGAGTACCCCCTGTTTTTCGGACTAGCGGTGCTTCGGACTGACGGGTGGTTTTTATTTATTTTTCGGACTGACGGGCCTTCGGACTGGCGGTGTGTTTTTAAAATTAAACACAATTCGGACTGACGGGCCTTCGGACTAGCGGGCCGTTTTATAAAAAAGACCCAATTCGGACTAGCGGGCCTTCGGACTGACGGGCCTTCGGACTGATGGGTAAACCCCATAATTATGACTATACGTGTATTATCAAGTTGTGTATGTGTATCCCAAACGTCTCCCGCATGTTATACAAAATATTGTAACAAAATGGCCACCAAATGGCCGAAATAGAAAATGTTAGAAATTGCGAGTGAATGAAAATTAATCGTCCTATAAAAAAGGCTTAAAAGATTAAATACCGCCATTTTAGCATATTGTGTATGTATGATTATGAAATATTTTGCGTTCTTTGTTGTCGCTAAAACCCATGGACCGCGAATTCTAGTCAAAATACTATTTTTGGCGAGTCTATCTGTCTGTCCAAATCCTTCGGGCGCAGATTACTGCCCATGCAATCGCTATGCACAGGGGTATTCACATTGTGTTGTTTCCGAGAATTTTCTCCTGTGTAAATTGGGAAATCTATTTATGGGAACAATTATGTTTGTTAATTTCTGGTTATGGTACAATGTCCTGCTGAAGCCTGTAATATAAGAGAGATCAGACGATGGCGGCCACGAAATCATAGTGGCAAGACCCCTGGTATCATAAGAACACACCGGCAACAGGACGAACAAATATGCGTCCCGTGATCCGCCGAGTTTCGTGAAAAAGCCGCATATTATCATCTATTTCAACTGTCATATTTCAGAGGGTAAAAGTATTTGTATCCAGTGAGTATCCAGCTGCACACAATTCCGTCAATTTTCTAACTCACGTACGGCGACCCAGAAGTACTCACCCGTAGCGATACGAGTTCGAAGTCAGAGTTGACCTCGATGTAGCACGATGTAAATGAACTTTTTTCATGATTCTAATCACACAATTAATTCAACCACATGTCCCATTGAATTATAAAATAAACAGGCATGTGATGCAAATAACATATTTAATATTATCTGTGAACTTTACACTGACATCAAAAGGGTGTTAAGATTTGGGTTCTCAGACGAACGTGACAAATGTGACATGAAGACACCTTTAAAGTGTGCCATGACACCTAGAGGGTCTTGATTTGCTCTTGACACCTTTGGATGTTCGCCTGAGGACTCATTTCTACGGGTGTCAAATGACACATTCAGTGGTGTTAAGGTGACGCCTTTAGGGTGTCAATTTACATCTTTGGATGTTCGCCTGAGGACCCTTTTAAGGGTATCTAAAGACACCTTCAGTGGTGTTTAGGTGACGCCTTTAGGGTGTCAAATTACAATTGAAACTTTTGGATGTTCGTCTTAGGACCCATTTTAAGGGTGTCAAATGAAACCTTCAAAGCATCAAGGTGATGCCTTTATGGTGTTTGACCCCTTTGGATGTTTGCCTGAAGACCCACTTTCATGACTCACAAAGATGAGTACAGCCATGGTCCAGCACATATGTATCTGGCTGGTTTGTAGGAATTAATCCTCTATCCCTAAAATTCGCCAGTAGAAGATATTACCATTTTATGGTATGGCCAACCAAAAAAAGGTTCATGTATAATTTATATAAACTCGCAATCAATCATGAAGATAAGTCTACAAAAGGGCAAATTCGAAATGGTAACAATTCAAATCATTATAGATTTGTGTATACAAACATTACTGGCTAAAATACTGGACTTTCCGAAGGGTGTCTATATAACAAAGACCTAAGACCTAAGACCAAAGACCTAAGACCTAAGACCTAGAAAACAAAGACCTAAGACCCTAGGGTGTGTATAAAACAAAGACCTAGAAAACGAAGACCTAAGACCCTAGGCTGTGTATAAAACGAAGACCTAGAAAACGAAGACCTAAGACCCTAGGGTGTGTATAAAACAAAGACCTTACAAAATTATGAGTTACTGCCAATCCATAGAGTATACCTTAATATATATTAATAACTTTTGAAAATGTGCGTACCACCGCGCTTCCACTCAAATTGATCGTTACATGGAAACGCGAACGCACAACGCAGGTTATTGATATATTGCCAAGACCTCCAAAATGTACTTGTACGCGCATCAATGACCTGGGGGCGGGGCGTTTTGTGTGACGTGGCATGGTAACAAGAGGCAGATGTTTGCGAGTGGGGCCCTAAACATGGATACACGCGACACGACTACTCGCGGCTGTACTTTCAACAATAAATACTACATTGAAAACACAACAAACGAACCACAACAAAACACCATTTTTATATCGTTGTAAAATGTCAATGATGAACGGCAAATTTGGTCTGCATGATTTGAATAACTGGCGTGTGTTTGTACCACCAGCGCGGCGGCTAGCCTGCCCTACAGATACTGGTAACTGGACGTCTCTCTGCAGCAGCGAGCGCAGACTCTGTGCAATTTTGTAAGCTTCATCATTGACCCCAAATGACACAAGTGACGAGGACGCACAATGTATGTCATGTGTCAAGCGATTGTAAGCTAAACATCGTTCTGACGTTGCTTGTGACTGTCTCAGTCTCACCGGCAAACACGGCCGTATCAAGCATCAGGGAAATAAATCTGATTACAGCAGGGCTAACAAACTAGTATACAATTTGACTGGGACGCAAAAAAACCATGATAAACAGCCTACAGGGCAGGGATATGTCTATCATCAAAGGTGACTTTATAAATGTTTCAATTCAAGAAACGTATTCAAAATCGAAGTCGGGCGTCTTCCATTTTTATTGTAAAACCGAAACTGACAAGATTAAAAAATGTTAGGCTAAATTAACTAGGCCTAACGTACGAGCCTACTCCTAGCTAGGCCTATAGCCTATGATAGCCATTCCGTCTACGACACATGACAACCCATTTAATGTTTGTCATAGCTTGACAAACACTAACACTGCAACTAATACTATGGCAAGACAACATACTTGTGTTTGTCAAAAAGACTCACGATCCTAATTAGGTCTAGGCCTAGTACAACAAATCATACTTAGTGATATTTGTCATCAGTTGGTATTATTCATCATAGGGTATTTTGCATGTTTCACTATCTGTCCCCATCCTAAGTATGACTCCTTCTAAATATGATTTTCGTGTTAATTTCTGTATCTCTTACCAGAGCTCAAAAACACACTTCTTTGTGCTTGTTCTTATCTACTCTTTCTCATCTATCTTGCCATTCGTTTAATATTTTGTACAAATGCAATATTCCCTTATAATTTGAGGTGAAATTCTAAGCCAATTCACTTTAACGGCACTCGCGATGTTTATCGAAATCGGCGCCATGTTTTATTATAATAGATTCGTTTCAATGCATTCGTAAGTTCGTAAAAAAGTGATGTGCGTGTAAGATGTTGGCGTCGGGAATGAGACTAAATTCAGGACCGCGTTGCACCCCGGAATACTCGTGAAATCCGAAAAAAAAATCAAATATATGGGATAATTTAGCATTTTCATGTTTTAAAAAGTGGCTGAAAAGAAAGATGAGGACTTTATGAAGGTGTGTAGCTAGTATGAAAATCAACGGAAAAGCAGTTTTGCTGTAATTCACCCACGACTCATAATGAGATGCACTCCATTCACTTCATACAGCAAATGAAATTGACAGTTTCTCGCAATACAATTTCCCCATACGTTGGTAGGGAAAAAAACAAAAAACAAAAACACACCAACGTATGGGTTCCTGTACTAGGCCATCAATATACTCACCGAATAACGTCGTCTCTAAACAAGCAAGTAATACAAAGAATGGAATCGTACAACACGATTTAGCTGCGATTTTGATTACATTTCCCCATTAATTGACCATAAACATAAGAAGGTTGTTGAAGTGATTCGACTTTGATCCATGGATACATGATTAATATGAGACATCATTTACGTTGACTTTTTCAAGGATGAAATAAGCTTACAAAAAATAGCTTCAAAACTTATTCGTACGGTAGATCTGAGACGAAATATTCGTCCAGGGTATGAAGTCATATTTCATATAATATTATATCCAATCGGCAAAATTGATGTTTCCTGCTTCTGAATTCTTTACAGGATCGGGAATGAACTTGAAACTTCTGTTGTTTGTTTATTTATTTTCTGTGATTGCTTGCAAATCAAAAACTAGGTTAATTTGTGGCCCCCGAACATGCATATAATAGTTCTTTATAAGAGCTTCTCTGCTATTGGTCAATCCGTGGGGAACCCCCTAGATTGCTCCATTATTCAATGGGGTGGTGTTTATTTACCTAAGGAGGAAATGATACAAAAATACGAACTCCGAAGTCAAAATATAAACCTTTAGAATAACTTATTATTACAATTTGGATGCTAATCAACATTAAATGACAGTTATGAATAAGATTGGTGACTTTGTACGGACTATTCCAAGGTTCTGCCGCCCCCTCGGGCAATCCCTTGGTACCAAAACAAAGTCAGCGATTTCAAACAAGAACCTTAGAATAGTCCGTACGCAGTCACCAACCTTAAATGAGTACCCCCCCCCCCCACCGGTAAATTGAAGTCAAGTAGTTATACCTTAATATGTGAACCCCCCCCCCCCCCCCGGTAACAATTGAAGTCAAGTAGTACACATGCTCGCAAGTATTAAGTAAGAAATTGCAATAAAGATTGTTTAAAAAGTTCCTTTGCCCATCCCTAGTAGAAAACAAAGACCCTAGGGTGTGTATAAAACGAAGACCTAAGACCCTAGGGTGTGTATAAAACAAAGACCTTGAACAAAATTATGAGTTACTGCCAATCCCTATAGTATACCTTAATTTATGAATACCCCCCCCCCCTGTAATACCTTAATATATGAGTACCCCCACCCACCCCACCCCCAGTAAATGGGAGTGAAGTAGTACACATGCTCGCAAGTGGTAAGAAATTGCAATAAAGATTGTTTAGAAAAAGTTCCTTTGCCCATCCCTAGTAGAAAACAAAGACCCTAGGGTGTGTATAAAACAAAGACCTAAGACCCTAGGGTGTGTATAAAACAAAGACCTTAGACAAAATTATGAGTTACTGCCAATCCCTATACAGGGTGAGTCAAAAAAAAGTGTACCCTAATTGAAAAAATTAAAAAAAAGATTTTTGACCACAAAATCAAGGCAAACAAAACTTTAAATGATTGCGCCATTTCTTTGCTACCATCTGGAAAAAAAAATCACGCTATTTGATGATACCGTTAAGTAAATATGACTATTTCTGTACAGGAGCTGTTTTTTCACCTAAAACACGGTTTTTAATTTCAAGCTTAACGAGCTTAATAATGTTTACTAGGATTGTAATGTAAAGCATTACACATCTTGTTTATTAAAAGAATTAAGTAGACAATACACTTGTTCAAAATTGTCTCCAATAGATTAAAACAATAGACAGCTTTAAGGCCTATTTATGACACAATTACCACACTTTAATCATTCATAACAAAGGAATTGATCCTTTCGCTGTCGGTATTGTAATTTTTTATTGGTCGTATCTTATGAAATATAATGGTCAAGATCTGGAAAGCGTGTTCGGAAGTTAAATTGGTCACTTTTATTCAAAACAGCGTAAAATAAGTTTCCCTCAACCAATCTAAACCAGATAAAATTCATATTAAAGCTAATTGATTTGTGTTTATACCGTAGTATATTGTTTTGAAAACAAACGAATACTTTTTCTAAAAAAAATCGCTGAAGTTGAGTACACTTTTTTTTGACTCACCCTGTAGTATACCTTATTATGTGAGTAAGGAAATTGCAATAAAGATTGTTTTAAAAAAGTTCCTTTGCCCATCCCTAGTAGAAAACGAAGACCTAAGACCCTAGGGTGTGTATAAACAAAGACCTTAGACAATTAAATGAGTAATTAAGCATTATAGCATTATATTTTATTAAATAATAGCATTATTAGCTATTAGTTATTTATTTATTATAACATTATTATATATTAAATGGGTTATTTATTGAGCTATTCAATTTTGATTCAGGGGTGATATCATTTATGCCCTTCATGTTACTGTATTGTGGGGGGGGGGGGGGGGGGGGTTACAATGGGTATTAAAGCTGTGCCTGGTGCAAATTTTACTTTTTCATTTTTGCTACTGTACGCTCATGTATGTAGTAGTGCTGCATGCTTGGTGTGGTGTGGTCAGGTCGATGACCTTGACCTATATCTGTGCCTATAAATTAGCTTGTTTATCTGAATCAGTGTATTTTTAGATTGTGGTTTTGGTAGAATCCAGCTTTCTGGGTTTACTAGTAGATTTAATTATATTCAGTAAATCTGTTTGATTTGATTTTAATTTGCAAAATAAGATGGTTTAGTTGATTAGGCTAATTCTGGCGAGGGCTTTGGTTTTTGGATCGTTTGATTTTAGATCGCGATTAGGCCAAATTGTTCACTTTGCCAGTCAACTTTTTTCTCCAAATACGAGTTTGGCGTGTGGATCATATTATTTATTTTTGTTTTTCGATATTATGACTTTTGTAGGTTTTACCGACTTAATTTAGGACTTTTATTGCATTAGTTAATTATTTATTTATTTATTAATTATATCGTTTATATTTTCTTTATTTAGATGGCAATAAGGTTGTTTTTGTTCATTTGTTATTTACAGACACTCTGTTTAGGGACGCAATGTCATGTTGATTCATTTAAATTTTAATTAATTTACTTCAGAATTCAAGATGGAACATTAACAATTGCCCTTATTGTTGTTTCTACTAAAAAACACCACGCAAAACTTGATGACATGTAAGACAGTGTTTTAAATATGTTGGAATACCACCCTTAACCATGTAAAATGCTGATCTGCCGGAGATCAGCATTTTTGAATCAACGTTTTGATGTACAAAGAGGGCTAATTTTTCTTAATCCTTATAGGTGGAAGTTCATACATGTAATACAATTGTAAAAATATGCAAATCCCAGTTTTTATCATATATTTTTGTAATTGAGGACGCCAACTACTTCACTTCAATTTACCGGGGGGGGGGGGGGGGTACTCATATATTAAGGTATACTATAGGGATTGGCAGTAAGGCCAACAACAACAAAAAGTTGACTTGCCCTTTCCGACCGACCCAAATTTTCGGAAATCTAGGGTCGCTTTTTTTTTTCCCAAAAAAAAATTAATAAAATAAAATTGAAAGAAGCACATAACAATAAAGAAAGATAAAAACGTGTTTCTGAGTAGTATCTGCTTGTTTAAAAAATAAAAAATTAAAATAAAAATAATATTTTTTTGTGCAGTAAATTTTCAAAAAATTGCAACAACAACAACAACAACAAAATCCGACCATCCGACCCATACTCTGGCCCTGGAAGTGAAAGGG
This sequence comes from Ophiura sarsii, assembly GCA_035610835.1. NCBI lineage: Eukaryota > Metazoa > Echinodermata > Ophiuroidea > Amphilepidida > Ophiuridae > Ophiura > Ophiura sarsii. Next base: position 79,658 of record JAYJML010000077.1, read on the forward strand.
CAAGTCAACCTTTTTGTTGTTGGCCTAACTCTAATTTTGTCCAAGGTCTTTGTTTTATACACACCCTAGGGTCTTTGTTTTCTTCTAGGGATGGGCAAAGGAACTTTTTAAAAACAATCTTTATTGCAATTTCTTAACACTTGCGAGCATGTGTACTACTTCACTTTATGTTTTACCGGGGGTGGGTGGTATTCACATATTAAGGTATAACTACTTCACTTCAATTAAGCCGGGGGGGGGGGGGGAGTATATATTAAGGTATTACCGGGGGGGGGGGGGGGGGGAGTATTCATATATTAACACTTTCCACGCGGCTATTGGTTTAACCACGGTACAAAACAGATTTGTCAGAAACCTTTCCTAACTGTCATGTCTATCTCAAGGATAACTGAACAAATAATAGGCGCGTTTGTACTTATCTGGATGCATTTCACATGGTGATTCCAAATATAGTAAATGACATTCAATAATTTTGACATTTTTTAAACATTTTGTGCAATTTTGGATTGTCGTCTGCAGACGCCTGCCGCGTGGAAAGTGTTAAGGTATACTATAGGGACTGACAGTAACTCATAATTTCGTCTAAGGTCTTTGTTTTATACACACCCTAGGGTCTTAGGTCTTTGTTTTATACACACCCTAGGGTCTTTGTTTTCTACTACGGATGGGCTAAGGAACTTTTTTAAACAATCTTTTATTGCAATTTCTTACTTTACACTTGCGGGCATGTGTACTACTTCACTTCAATTTTTACCGGGGGTGGGGGGGGGGGGGATATTCACATTAAGGTATAACTACTTCACTTCAATTAAGCCGGGGGGGGGGGTACTCAATATATTAAGGTATACTATTGGCAGTAACTCATAATTTTGTCTACGGTCTTTGTTTTATACACACCCTAGGGTCTTAGGTCTTTGTTTTATCTTTATTTACATATTAAGGTATAACTACTTGACTTCAATTTACCGGTGGGGGGTACTCATATATTAAGGTATACTATAGGGATCGGCATTAACTCCTAATTTTGTCCAAGGTCTTTGTTTTATACACCCTAGGGTCTTAGGTCTTTGTTTTATACACACCCTAAGGGTCTTTGTTTTCTACTAGGAATGGGCCAATGAACTTTTTTTAAACAATCTTTGTTGCAATTTCTTAACACTTGCGAGTAGTGTACTACTTCACTTCAATTCTTACCGGGGGTGTGGGTATTCACATATTAAGGTATAACTACTTGACTTCAATTTACCGGTGGGGGTGGGTGTTGGTGGGTACTCATATATTAAGGTATACTAAGGCAGTAACTCATAATTTTGTCTAAGGTCTTTGTTTTATACACACCCTAGGGTCTTAGGTCTTTGTTTTCGACTAGGGATGGGCACAGGAACTTTTTTTAAACAATCTTTGTTGCAATTTCTTAACACTTGCGAGCAGTGTACTAATTCACTTCCATTTTTACCGGGAAGGGGGGTGGGGGTGGGGGTATTCACATATTAAGGTTTAAATACTTGACTTCATCTTAGGTGGGGGTCGGGTACTCATATATTAAACATAATATTGGCAGTAACTCATAATTTTGTCCAAGGTCTTTGTTTTATGCACACCCTAGGGTCTTAGCCCTCAAGTCTCAAGTTGTTTTATACACACCCGAGGGTCTTTATTTTCTACTAGGGTTGGGCAAATGAAGCTTTTTTAAACAATCTTTATTGCAATTTCTTAACACTTGCGAGCAGTGTACTACTTCACTTCAATTCTTACCGGGGGTGGGGGTATTCACATATTAAGGTATCACTACTTGACTTCAATTTACCGGTGGGGGAGGGGGGGGGGGGGGGGGGGGGGGGTGGGGTACTCATATATTAAGGTATAATATAGGGATTGGCAGTAACTCATAATTTTGTCTAAGGTCTTTGTTTTATACACACCCTAGGGTCTTAGGTCTTTGTTTTATACACACCCTAGGGTCTTTGTTTTCTACTACGGATGGGCAAAGGAACTTTTTAAACAATCTTTATTGCAATTTCTTACTTTACACTTGCGAGCATGTGTACTAACTACTTCACTTCAATTTTTACCAGGGGGGGGGGGGGGGATATTCACATATTAAAGTATACCTACTTCACTTCAATTAACCGGGGGGGGGGGGGGGTACTCATATATTAAGGTATACTATAGGGATTGGCAGTAACTCATAATTTTTTCTAAGGTCTTTGTTTTATACACACCCTAGGGTATTAGGTCTTCGTTTTCTAGGTCTTCGTTTTATACACACCCTAGGGTCTTAGGTCTTCGTTTTCTAGGTCTTTGTTTTATACACACCCTAGGGTCTTAGGTCTTCGTTTTCTAGGTCTTAGTTTTATACACACCCTAGGGTCTTAGGTCTTCGTTTTCTAGGTCTTTATTTTATACACATCCTAGGGTCTTAGGTCTTTGTTTTCTTGGTCTTAGGTCTTAGGTCTTTTGTTATATAGACACCCATTTTTGAATCAACGTTTTGTTGTACAAAGAGGGCTGATTTTTCTGACTCCTTATAGGTGTAAGTTCATACATGTAATACAATTGTAAAAATATGCAAATCCCAGTTTTTATCATATATTTTTGTAATTGAGGACGCCAACTACTTCACTTCAACTTCAATTTACCGGGGGGAGGGGTACTCATATATTAAGGTATACTATAGGGATTGGCAGTAAGGCCAACAACAACAAAAAGTTGACTTGCCCTTTCAGACCGACCCAAATTTTCGGAAATCTAGGGTCGCTTTTTTTTTCCCCAAAAAAATAAAATAAAATAAAATTGAAAGAAGCACATAACAATAAAGAAAGATGCTTGTTTAAAAAATTAAAAAAATTGTGCAGTAAATGTTCAAACAATTTCAACAACAACAACAACAACAACAACAAAATCCGACCATCTGACCCATACTCTGGCCCTGAAAGTGAAAGGGCAAGTCAACCTTTTTGTTGTTGGCCTAACTCTAATTTTGTCCAAGGTCTTTGTTTTATACACACCCTAGGGTCTTAGGTCTTTGTTTTATACACACCCTAGGGTCTTTGTTTTCTACTAGGGATGGGCAAAGGAACCTTTTAAAAACAATCTTTATTGCAATTTCTTAACACTTGCGAGCATGTGTACTACTTCACTTTAATTTTTACCGGGGGGGGGGGGGGGTGGTGGTATTCACATATTAAGGTATAACTACTTCACTTCAATTAAGCCGGGATGGGAGTATATATTAAGGTATTACCGGGGGTGGAGTATTCATATAATAACACTTTCCACGCGGCTATTGGTTTAACCACGGTAAATGACATTCAATAATGTTGACATTTTTTAAACATTTTGTGCAATTTTGGATTGTCGCGTGGAAAGTGTTAATGTATACTATTGGCAGTAACTCATAATTTCGTCTAAGGTCTTTGTTTTATAGGCCTACACACCCTAGGGTCTTTGTTTTCTACTACGGATGGGCAAAGGAACTTTTTTAAACAATCTTTTATTGCAATTTCTTACTTTACACTTGCGAGCATGTGTACTTCTTCACTTCAATTTTTACCAGGGGGGGGGGGGGGGGTATTCACATTAAGGTATACCTACTTCACTTCAATTGCCGGGGGGGGGGGGAGGGTACTCATATATTAAGGTATACTATAGGGATTGGCAGTAACTCATAATTTTGTCTAAGGTCTTTGTTTGATACACACCCTAGGGTCTTAGGTCTTTGTTTTATATTTATTTACATATAAGGTATAACTACTTGACTTCAATTTACCGGTGGGGGGGGGTGTACTCATATATTAAGGTATACTATAGGGATCGGCAGTAACTCATAATTTGTTTTAAGGTCTTTGTTGTATACACACCCTAGGGCAGGCCTTCTCAAATGGTGGCGCGCGCGCCACTTGTGGCGCATTGCATCAGTCCGAGTGGCGCGCGGAGGGACGCATGAAAAAAAAAATTAAAAAGAAAATTTAAAAAAGAAGAAGAAGAAGAAATATATTTCCAACTTCAACCAGATCGCAAGAAGCATGAAGAGCCACTTCAGCCACTTAGGGGTAAGTCATGATTATTAGTAGTTTGCCTATTGATTATCACTACATTTGCTGCTAGGCCAAGTGATAGCTTACGATTTTCTTGAATATAATTAAGTTAAAAAAAGGAACTAGAATGAATTAATCATTCATTTATTTGTTTAAATCTTGCAGAAGCAACAATGCCTCCCACGGCTCCAAGCGTAATATTATTTAACCTTAACTTACCTGGATCCTACATTACAACAATGCCTATTATCATCGTTCCGGTAGGACACACTATTTATCAAATAGAAATCAACCAAAACTACAAACCTGTTTAATGATGTACAGGTTGTCCCAATGAACTTGGTTAACAAAATTAAAGCATGGGTTATTATTTTCATTCCCTTCACTTCAATTCTTACCGGGGTGGGGGTATTCACATATTAAGGTATAACTACTTGACTTCAATTTACCGGTGTGGGGTGGGGGGTAGGGGGGTGTTGGTGGGTACTCATATATTAGGGTATACTATAGGGATCGGCAGTAACTCATAATTTTGTATACGGTCTTTGTTTTATACACACCCTAGGGTCTTAGGTCTTTGTTTTATACACACCCTAGGGTCTTTGTTTTCTACTAGGGATGGTCACAGGAACTTTTGTTAAACAATCTTTGTTGCAATTTCTAAACACTTGCGAGCAGTGTACTAATTCACTTCCATTTTTACCGGGAAAGGGGGGGGGGGGGGGGTATTCACATATTAAGATATAACTACTGGACTTCGATTAACCGGGGGTACTCATATATTAAACATAATATTGGCACTAACTCATAATTTTGTCCAAGGTCTTTGTTTTATACACCCTAGGGTCTTAGGCCTTGTTTTATACACACCCGAGGGTCTTTATTTTCTACTAGGGTTGGGCAAATGAACCTTTTTTAAACAATCTTTATTGCAATTTCTTAACACTTGCGAGTAGTGTACTACTTCACTTCAATTCTTACCGGGGGTGGGGGTATTCACATATTAAGGTATAACTACTTGACTTCAATTTACCGGTGGGGGAGGGGATACTCATATATTAAGGTATAATATAGGGATTGGCAGTAACTCATAATTTTGTCTACGGTCTTTGTTTTATACACACCCTAGGGTCTTAGGTATTTGTTTTATACACACCCTAGGTCTTTTTTTTTCTACTAGGGATGGGCAAAGGAACTTTTTTAAACAATCTTTGTTGCAATTTCTTAACACTTGCGAGTTCACTTCAATTTTTACCGGGGGGGGGGGGGGGGGGGGGGGGGGTATTTACATATTTTAATAAAAAAGGTATAACTACTTGACTTCAATTTACCGGTGGGGGGGGGGGGTACTCATATATTAAGGTATACTATACTATAGGGATCGGCAGTAACTCATAATTTTGTCTAAGGTCTTTGTTTTATACACACCCTTGGGTCTTAGGTCTTTGTTTTATACACACCCTAGGGTCTTTGTTTTCTACTAAGGATGGGCAAAGGAACTTTTTTAAACAATCTTTGTTGCAATTTTTTAACACTTGCGAGCAGTGTAGGCCTACTACTTCACTTCAATTCTTACCGGGGTGGGGGTATTCACACATTAAGGTATAACTACTTGACTTCAATTTACCGGTGGGGTGGCAGGGGGGGGGGGGGTACTCATATATTAAGGTATACTATAGGGATCGGCAGTAACTCATAATTTTGTCTACGGTCTTTGTTTTATACACACCCTAGGGGCTTAGGTCTTTGTTTTATACACACCCTAGGGGCTTAGGTCTTTGTTTTATACACACCCTAGGGTCTTTGTTTTCTACTAGGGATGTGCAAATGAACTTTTTTTAAACAATCTTTGTTGCAATTTCTTAACACTTGCGAGCAGTGTACTACTTCACTTCAATTCTTACCGGGGTGGGGGTATTCACATATTAAGGTATAACTACTTGACTTCAATTTACCGGTGGGGTGGGGTACTAGGGTCTTTGTTTTCTACTAGGGATGGGCAAATGAAGTTTTTTTAAACAATCTTTGTTGCAATTTCTTAACACTTGCGAGTAGTGTACTACTTCACTTCAATTCTTACCGGGGGTGGGGGTATTCACATATTAAGGTATAACTACTTGACTTCAATTTACCGGTTGGGGGTGTTGGTGGGTACTCATATATTAAGGTATACTATAGGGATCGGCAGTAACTCATAATTTTATCTAAGGTCTTTGTTTTATACACACCCTAGGGTCTTAGGTCTTTGTTTTATACACACCCTAGGTTCTTTGTTTTCTACTAGGGATGGGCACAGGAACTTTTTTTAAACAATCTTTGTTGCAATTTCTAAACACTTGCGAGCAGTGTACTAATTCCCTTCCATTTTTACCGGGAAGGGGGGGGGGGGTATTCACGTATTAAGGTATAACTACTGGACTTCAATTAACCGAGGGCCCCCGGGTACTCATATATTAAACATAATATTGGCACTAACTCATAATTTTGTCCAAGGTCTTTGTTTTATACACCCTAGGGTCTTAGGCCTTGTTTTATACACACCCGAGGGTCTTTATTTTCTACTAGGGTTGGGCGAATGAACCTTTTTTAAACAATCTTTATTGCAATTTCTTAACACTTGCGAGCAGTGTACTACTTCACTTCAATTCTTACCGGGGGTGGGGGTATTCACATATTAAGGTATAACTACTTGACTTCAATTTACCGGTGGGTGAGGGGGTACTCATATATTGAGGTACACTGAAAACAAAAACTCGTTTTTAGGGGTGTTGAACGAGAATTTCTTAGTTAGGCATTTAGTTGAACCGAATTGAACGAGTAATGATGTTACTTCTAGCAGAGTGTGCGTGGTCGAACTAATTTTTCAACGAATGAAATGAAGAATAGTAGCAACGCCTTTAGTTGGACACGCCCTACCAATTATATTGTGCTGCTGAACTAATGTCTGAAAATTAGTTGGACTACGAAAGGCAGACCTACGATTTTTTTCGGCCGTACCAGATGCCGGACGAGAGTGCCGCACTAAAGAAGTTGCCGCGCGTGCGTGGTGGTCAATTTGGTCATAGACGTGACGGCGGCGATCATTTCACTCGCAGCTGCACGTTTTTGAGATAAAGATGTCGCAAAAGTGAGTAAAATCCAAGATTGTATTTAAAACAAAAACACATCGTTATAAACTCGTAGACGTAGACGTAGTGCCGTAGGTTAAAGTTGGGAGTTTATTGCAGCCATGGCGTAATTTAAATTATCGTCTATGTGATTGTGATGAGTAAAGTAAGCTTACTTAAATTGTAGCAAATTTTCAATAATGTACTTAATCTGTTTTGTTGTTGTTTCTTCTTGCAGATCAAAGCCATGCAGTAAGCAGATCAAAGCCAGCGGCAGCAAGCCCTACATAGCCATAACAGTATATTTCACGTGTGTGTAGACCCCGGTGTAGACCATATAAAACTGCTAGAAACGCTAGTACTAAGCATCTAGTTGAGCATAGTTGAGCAACTAGTTCAGCTAGCTGCAACTAGTTAAACTAGTAGAAAAGCTTGTAGGGCTGGCACTATTAGGAAAAGTTAGTTGAAGGAGACACCATTTTAACTAGATTTTTTTTTAGTAGGGCACCCCAGAATATTAGTAGGACGCTCCAAAATTCTAGTTTGGCATGGCCGAACTAGTTGCTCAACTAACAAAATATTAGTTTGGCGAATTGGTTCCGCCTGCCGTACTAATATATATATTAGTTCAGCCAAGCTCTACTAGTATATGTTAGTAGATACAGACATCGTTTCAACTAACTTTTCTCTAGTAGGGAATGCTAGTTTTTGTTTTCAGTGTATAATATAGGGATTGGCAGTAACTCATAATTTTGTCTACGGTCTTTGTTTTATACACACCCTAGGGTCTTAGGTCTTTGTTTTATACACACCCTAGGGTCTTTTTTTCTACTAGGGATGGGCAAAGGCACTTTTTTAAACAATCTTTGTTGAAATTTCTTAACACTTGCGAGCAGTGTACTGATTCACTTCAATTTTTACCGGGGGGGGGGGGGGTATTTACATATTAAGGTATAACTACTTGACTTCAATTTACCGGGGGGGGGGGGGGGGTACTCATATATTAAGGTATAATATAGGGATCGGCAGTAACTCATAATTTTGTCTACGGTCTTTGTTTTATACACACCCTAGGGTCTTAGGTGTTTGTTTTATACACACCATAGGGTCTTTGTTTTCTACTAAGGATGGGCAAAGGAACTTTTTTTAAACAATCTTTGTTGCAATTTCTTAACACTTGCGAGCAGTGTAGGCCTACTACTTCACTTCAATTCTTACCGGGGTAGGGGTATTCACATATTACGGTATAACTACTTGACTGCAATTTACCGATGGGGTAGGAGGGGGGTACTCATATATTAAGGTATACTATAGGGATCGGCAGTAACTCATAATTTTGTCTACTCTTTTGGTCTTTGTTTTATACACACCCTAGGGGCTTAGGTGTTTGTTTTATACACACCCTAGGGTCTTTGTTTTCTACTAGGGATGGGCAAATTTTTTTAAACAATCTTTGTTGCAATTTCTTAACACTTGCGAGCAGTGTACTACTTCACTTCAATTCTTACCGGGGGTGGGGGTATTCACATATTAAGGTATAACTACTTGACTTCAATTTACCGGTGGGGTGGGGAGGGGGTGGGGTACTAGGGTCTTTGTTTTCTACTACGGATGGGCAAAGGAACTTGTTAAACAATCTTTATTGCAATTTCTTACTTTACACTTGCGAGCATGTGTACTACTTCACTTCAATTTTTTCAGGGGGGGGGGGGGGGGATATTCACATATTAAGGTATACCTACCTCACTTCAATTAACCGGGGGGTACACATATATTAAGGTATACTTTAGGGATTGTCAGTAACTCATCATTTTTTCTAAGGTCTTTGTTTTATACACACCCTAGGGTCTTAGGTCTTCGTTTTCTAGGTCTTCGTTTTATACACACCCTAGGGTCTTAGGTCTTTGATTTCTAGGTCTTTGTTTTATACACACCCTAGGGTCTTAGGTCTTCGTTTTCTAAGTCTTTGTTTTATACACACCCTAGGGTCTTAGGTCTTTGTTTTATACACACCCTAGGGTCTTAGGTCTTTGTTTTCTTGGTCTCAGGTCTTAGGTCTTTGGTCTTAGGTCTTAGGTCTTTGTATAGACACCCACTTTCCGAAGAGTAAGGAAGGGTATATGGTATTTGTCGCCATTGGTCGTATTGTTGTTCTGTAAATTACATATCCATCCTTTGCTCACAATATAAATTAATTAAAACTGCCCGTAAAAAAGTAAAACATTTAAATACCCAAACTTCAGGACCCCTCAATTTCTTGGGGACCCCTTAAATTTGTTTTTTGAAGTCCTACAAACTATTTAAACAAATCCTATTCTATTGCCTATAATATAAGGTCAATTTAGTTAGACTTAGCTCATAATTATTGGCTATCGCGCATGCATGGTTTTAGTGATAATGTATCATTCATTAAGCAAATTTCAGGCAATTTTTACAATAAAAGCCTACATTTGCGAGCGCTTCTCGCGCATTTTTTATACAATATTTCTTGCGAGAATTTCTTCAAACCAAAATTGTTACTTTCCCCTCGTTTCCCAACCCCCTAAAAATATTGATGCTGGTGCCGCGACTGGTAACCCCCTATGCCAACACTAACAAATTTACACCACTGACTAATAATAACCAATTGACACCCAACCCAAGGTCACTTCCTTTTCTTAAACAATTTTAGGTATCGTGTCAGCTCGATCACGTTACCCGATGAATGGATCACCCATGTGTGTTAATAATTTAGTTGTTGTTGCTTAGTACCCAAATACTGTTTACTTTTATTATGGTTGTAGGGGAATATGGGGTAACTGGTCCTAAATGAAGGTTTGTAATAGTGTGAGCATACTGCTTTCTTTTTAAAACTAGCATAATTTGTGTAAACCATGTCATTTACTGGTTTGTACAATGGGATTTACATGTATAGACCAATAATAACATGGTTTACGTTTCAATACGTTTCAATAATTATAAACATAGAAAATAATCTATCAGTCAATAGCAAAGATTAGTTTGGTAATCCATTTAATTCTGGCACAAATCAATACTGGCTAAGTAATCCGTAAGTCAGATGCATGCATATTCTGTGCAAATTAAAAAAGTTATCGAACCCACTGTAGATGGTTCATTACCATGATATTGGCATAAATAGTGATCACGTTCATATTACTCTACTGTTACTGTGTGAATGACCATTGTACATACTACAAAATAGATTGCCTTGCCTAGTAATAGGTCACAATTTCCTTAATTAATGATGGATTTTTCTCATCTCTTCAGGATTTTATCTTTATCGGTTGTACTTTACATTGAAATAAAAATTGGTCATGCTTCAGTGATTTAACAAGGATTTAAACCATCATCAAAAAGTGTCCTAATTTTTTTGATACACCCTGTATAACCCAGGTTTAATAATGCTACATGAGATAGAACTTGTGTGCGCGCAAGCCAAGGGGTGCTTTATACACCAATATTATTATTATATACAACACGGACCGTGTTGTTTCCGTAGGGTTAGGGTTAATATCATCACATGCTTAACTGGACAAGCTGCCCCTTCGAGCCTGAGGAGTCAAACTCCATTTTATATATACTAGTATATATCAAATTATAACGAGGGTAAAAACCATCCAATGGAAGAGTGCTCAACCCTAAAGGGGAGCCTTAGCCTCAGGCCCCCAAAACAGTACTGTAAAGCAATATGTAAAATCAAATCTTAATTTTTTGTTTATATATTTTTTCTCTTCAATTTCACAGTTCAGTTCAGTTTCAGTGGTACCTTATTTCATGCGAATAAGTAACATTTAAGTTGGAGTTATAATTATAGGACAACGGTCCAACCGTCTAATAAATTACATAGTAGGCAATTAGGGTTCTTAAAGTTGAGTGTGTTAATTATCGTTTTGGCTTTACCTTATTCCAGGGGTCGTCTGATGTCATGTCATGGTTGCATAGTATAGATGAACACGCAGGGAGTTATGGCGTCACCGGGACCCATTAAATTTCAATATTTTGATTCAGTCAAATCTGAAGTCATTCTGGGGCCAATGTCAGCGACTGAAGGCGTTGCAATATCATTGTTTTATTTTAAATTAACTCTTGATGATCAGTAGACAGTTCCATTTCCAAATACTTTAAATTTGGGGACACACCACACGAATAATAAAGATTTACCGTATAATACGTGGTTTACATATAGGCATATATTTAAAAGAAAGATATATCCAAACCAAAACGTGCATAATCTCCGGTCCAAGTGTCCATTATTTTCATTTTTGCAAGACTTGCGAGTTAAATAACAGTTCTTTAACATGGCCGGTTATTTTAAAGTAGTCACGTGTTTAGCTCGAAATTTCATAACGGGTTACTTAGTGATCATATCCCGATATACTCTATCACAGCTTTCCCAGGCTTTCCTTGGGAAAGCCGTGTGTATGAATGAAATTCATTGTTATATAACAACAAAATTCATTGTTATAACAACCACATCTTTCCCAGGAAAGCTGGGGAAAACTGTGATAGAGTATATGGATATGACCCCTTATATAAATAAAAAACAAAACAATAAACGACTGAATTGAAGTCAGACCAATTGTACTACTTACAGCTGGATTTTCGTAAAGACTCTCACAACATTATATGCCTTTCATTGCAATGTAATGTCAACGGGAACTGACGACAGAAGACAAGTGGTCATGTGATGAAAGTGAAGCATACTGGACTGCTGCACAAGAAACCTTCTTTGAGCGAAACTACACCAAAGAGTGTGAAATAAGTCACTGCGACGATGGTGAACACCATAACAACCACTGCAATGGTTATTTACGCAGGCACGGTAGATATTAGGATGATTTTTCTCAAATATATTCAACAAAGCGGTGATAGAAACTTGCGAAATTAAATTTGTTTCTCCAATCAGAGTTCCATAATCCTTTGTTTGGTACCGGGGTTTGGTACTAAAGCACAGTAGCGGTGAGAAGAAAATCGGCAGCGAAACATTAAGGGAAAGACGTCAATTTATATAGTCGTAATCTTTGCCTTTTTTGTCGCTTCTACACCCCTATACACAAACCAAACCAATGATACATACACGTACATGTACAAATTCTTCTTTCAACTGTGTCGCGCTTTGTTCATGATATCATGAAGCGCGTAAACAGTACAATTGTAAATTAGAATTGCGTCTAGAATTTAATGATCAAAATCGTTCGGTTCAATAGGTTTTGAACTACATTCAAACACACTGAAAGCCAAACTGGAGTCAGGGTTACTCTATAAAGGGAGTCAATATTGACATAGAGTCACATTAGAGTCACATGTAGGCTGGACTCCCTTTCGAGAGTAATAATGACTCCAACTGGCTAAATTTAATAGAGTCACCGTGACTCCAGGTAGGAAAAAAGGGAAATAAGACACTGAGAACTGGAGGGGGGGGGGGGGGGGGGGGGGGGGGGGGGCTTTAATGTAATTGGTTCTTTGATGTTTATGTTCTTGCTCAATGTATTTGCATTTACTTAGTGAGCAATCACTCCCTTTCCTTAACCAGTGAGAAATATGCATATCAATATACATTCAACGGTGTTAAATTAAGGCATCGACTTAATTGAAATAAATTAATAGGTTTAAATAAATAAAATGTGCAAATTAGCTCATTAGCATAATTGAAATGGTATACACGAGCATCGGTGCTAATTTGTGTACCATTGCAATTATGCTAAAGAGCGATTTGTGCATTTTACTCGGCTAATATAAGACCAAGTAAAATATGCAAATTAGCTCCAGAGAGTCAGGATGACTCCTTTGGAGAATCAGGATGACTCCTTTGAAGAGTCAGGATGACTCCTTTGGAGAGTCAGGATGACTCCTTTGGAGAGTCATGGCCGATGACTCTTTCCGACGGCTAGGATGTCTCCTTTGGGGAGTCAGGACGACTCCTTTGGAGAGTCAAGATGACTCCTTTGAAGAGTCAGGATGACTCCTTTGGAGAGTCATGGCCGATTTACTCCATTTCAAGAGTCACTTGACTCCAGTTTGGCTTTCAGTACAATGTCCCTTCAAACAAACACTATACAAATTAAATGGCATTTGCTACGCTAGTTGCAGCGTGTATAACTCTCAACATCACATAATATCAACAACCCAGTTTCAGGTAAAATTTCTTGCAATGAGGTGAAGTCCACTTTGGGGACATGGTGAGAGTCTCAGCCGTAGCTCGTCGGGTTCCGCTATGAAAGTCTAATGTACGATAATAGTGCTACGTTTATATAGTATTTTTCAGGTATATAAGGTTCATTAACCCTCATTTTCGAGGCATATTTCCAAAGATTTATTTTGTGGCCAAATAGCGAGGGGAAAAGTGCCCCGACTCGACAAAAGCACACTGCATGACATTTTATAGAACTTATTAAAAACGGTATAATTTTTGACAGTGGACACTCTGGTTCAGGCTACAGCTTTAGACTATAGGGGAGATGCGGGAGAGTTGAGCCACCGGGAGAGTTGAACCACCCCCTATAACTCGAAAAGTAGTAACTTACTAAAATTTATATTGGCATATATTATTATATAGCATCAATACGACATTCTTAGTGTTAAACTATACTGTCATGTGTGCTCAGTATCAAAGATACCTAAACAAAATCATTTTTTTCACTTTTGAGTGAAAAATAGAAAAATAAATGTTTTGTCTTTTTTCCCATAGCAAGACTTAGAATATAATAGCGGTAATTTGTTTATTGAAGGGGGTATATATGACCATTATTTTAGAGAACTATTGTAAACTACCAAAAGTTCTACACCAGACAGGATTGGATTATTTACAAAATGGTCACCATGAGGAGAGTTGAGCCATTGGTCATGGGGAGAGTTGAGCATAGGGAAAACATGTAGTAACATTTTGATTTTTGGACTAAAGGTGAAAAATGTATAATAAATGAGAGAAAATGTTATTTTGTGCCATGATAATAACAATTGAGCACCATATTTACTTTAAGGATTAATAAATCAAAAGTTGAAAAATATGATTTTGTTTTTTTCACCAGCCATTGACTTATCATGCTGGCTCAACTCTCCTGTAATGGTGGCTCAACTCTCCATACTGTAGGGAGAGTTGAGCCACTTTACCATTTTTTTTCAAACCTTTTGTATAAATAAGCCTTAACTACTATCCCAACTGTTATTGTTTCACAACGAAAACAACACTCTAAAGTTTATCTTACACTCATTTTTTACAGGTTTGTACTTTTCTTCCTCATATGGTGACACAAAATATAAAAAATGGCTCAACTCTCCCGCATCTCCCCTACGTTGATATATTTTGGATATTACATTGTAAATCTTTCCAATTTCTCTTACTAGTCATCTCATTCTTTACAAATAACTGTATGGATTATGGAACTAATTTTGTCGGATTAGTGAACCAGAAAGATGTTACCTATACAATGTCGACGTTTAGGACAATTTAAGTAAGATACCTTTTGAGTCGACTTCTCGTTTTTGTTTAGCTGAGTTGATAGTGTTATATAGAATAGTGTTGTATAGAATTTTCATATCATAGAGACATTGAACTGGAGCTTTGATGTATTTCAGAGAAGTTTGGGGTATTGAAATTTCAGTTAGCACTTATGTTTTTTGTAAATAATACAAAGAATAAGAATACAAATGAGATACTAATTGTAATGAATTTATTTTGTTTTATAAACAATTGATCTATGTAGACAGTCAATGAAAACAGAAACCAATCTAGCACCACGCTGGAATAGCATAGCACTGGTATCGTGCCTACCCAATACCCCGAATATATAACCATGTGAACGTACGTAGTAGTGGATCCGCTCATGCCCTCGCACTACTCGTCAGGTAGGCACTGGTACTTGCGATTGTCTTGCGTACCCTGAGCAACGCAAGCATTTGCTGGTCCCAAGTAAATTTGCTCATAATGTTATTGTCAATTAGAAAGGAGCCATTTTTGAATAACATTTGGGTCGGCAAAAACTTAAGATCTCCAGCAATGAATTATAGTGTGACAACTGCCTGTGACAGCGCAAGCAATAAAATTGACCAATTCGAGGCGAGTAACGGCATTGAAATTTATTATCGCACCCAGCGTGTGGTGTCTACGGTCAGAAACAAGTGTTGGATCAAATATACGGGAATAAATGTTCGTGTAATCTTGTACATATGTTTAATTTTCAAACTCGACCAACCCATTTTATTTTTAGCAATCTCTTTTATTTGGTCAAATGTTCTAATATTCAGAGCATGAAGCTAATGTAGGCTTTGAGTAAGAGAACTCGTATTCAAAAATTAATATTAATAGGCCTACATCATGATAAAACAACAATCTGATATATTCTTGAACCCGAACAAAGTAGTTAAATATCAATTTTGTTTAATATCCGTCGTTAAAATGCCCAGGTTTTTCTAAATACATGTATTTATCAAATATAAAAGATAGAATATTTAAGCTAATATAAAACCTGGAAACCTGTCACCTACATTCCTGATAAAACTTAAGATATATTGAATCGTGAATGTTGGTCCACAATTATTATTTATTATAGATTTAATAGTTAATTAATATTTATACGTTTAATTCACTATTAATGTTTCACAGAGCTAATAAATGAATACATAAACACATAATTGATTAGTATATTAATGTAGCCTTTTCTGGTATCGGCCAAGGAAAGCACCTTCGTTGGTATAGCGAAAGGTTCCATCCATCCAATATAGTAAAAGCGGTAATTATTAGAAGTAACAATGGGGTAAGCCCGGGGGGTAAGTTCATCCTCGCTATTCAAATCAATAGCCTATAATATGATACAATATTTTTTTATAAAACCCGGGTATTATAATTATCAGGATCGAACGACACACGTAAACATTATTGAATTTGAACATTGTTTATGATCAAATCATAACGATGGTACGGGCTTAGATATAGGCCTACATGTATAACTTGCATAAAATACCAATGGCAATGGCATGTTCTTGTTGAATAATTGACGTGGGAATATTGCAATAATTTGAATTGCCTTACAATTAAATTGAAATTCGAATTTGATTGCGCTAAATTTCAAATAATTTTGGATAAGCATGCAGTTTGCGTTAAGCTTTTACAAATATTAAGTTCAAATTATGTTATAGCCTAAAGATGTTGTGGTCTTTTGGATCATCACTATATCAGCAACAACATTCAAATGATGTGAAATGGCTTATTAGTGGTTTATTATAATATGTAGTCATCATTGGTACGGTATCTAAGCCATAGTAACAGTACACTGTTGGGCCATTTTAGTCAAGTTTTAAATAGGGAGGGGTTTTATAATTAAAATGCTAGTATTATCGGTACCGTTTTCTATTATAAACTGCTCACACAAAGTATCGAAACACTTAGAAATGATCCAATTTATAACGGCTCGAAAGGGTATGCATTAATCGAAGCAAATAACCATCTATAGAAAGAGGTTTGCATTACTGTTTAGAATGATCAAATTCGTGATTTTCAATAGGGATGAGTGTCACTTTGGAAAGTGGACCCACGATCATTGAAATGACAATAACTCCGCCCCGCAACATCGTATCTCAACGATCGAGGTGTCAAAATACGCAGAACAAAATTATGCACTTGATTATTTGCTTCGATTAATGCATACCCTTTCGAGCCGTTATGTATGAATAGCTACAGCGTGAAATACAGATAGTTTGACTATCTGTGGAATAGCCCTAACTTTATTATTTTATTTTCGATATCTTCGGAAATACAAGAGCGTTTTCCCTCGTTCGACCAAAATTCTGATGTAACATGGGCATGTTTTTGCCATTTTTGCCACTAAGTTCATCTTTAGCCACAAAAATGGGTACATTTATACCACCAGAGTCAACCAAAATCGGCACCATGATGGGTGAAAGCCAAACTATATGCCCAGATTAACTGGGCATATAGTACAACTGGAAAGTAATAAATCATATCGTAACACATCATATCAAATCATTGTATCATATTATATCATATCATGGGGATACTATCCATGTTCATACGATAAACGCTATAATTAAATTATCATAATTACTAATAACTCACATAGTTATCGTTCACGAAATCTGTTATCATAATCATAACATCATGATACAATGTACACGCCTTCACATTCAATTGGACACTTTAATCAAATTTATACGAACAATCATGGAAATATCATGAGCCACGTGAGCCACCCCTTTTGTTGGGAAAAGTGGAAACGTACACCTGAACAATGCGAATTAGCCCTTTCAGGCCAAGGGAACACGTGCTACATTTTCAATAAGATTAATCATCAAACATATAGACACTAACTTATGTCAATTTTATTTAAAGTGAAAGTGATGCTGCTGCCAAACGATATTTCTCAATACGACTTAGATAAATGTCGATTTAATAAATTGTTCTGCCGTGAATGCAAGGAAAACTAAGTTGTTGACAAGAAATTGAGCCTTGCCCGTTAACCCCCGACATAGGCACTAAGGTGCGGGATCGTACACTATCGCAAATAGCCGTGTAAATAGCAAATTAGCGAAGGCTAATGTATAGTGTATAATTGATAGTGATAATGAAGCTATTAAGGTGTATACTTGGCAAATTCGCTAATAGAAAGCAAAATAGCCCGATAGCGTTATAGCGTGCAAATAGCCTACTATCTTATGATTAGCGGCGGCTATTGTATAATGCATTTTTCAAGTAGCTTGCGCTAATGTATAATGTATAATTCAAGGTGCTAATGTGGCTAATTCCTTTTTCAAAATTGATATATCGCAATAGCGTAAGTAGCCAAAATATCTTACGAGTAGCGGCGGCTATTGTATAATGCATTTTTCAAGTAGCTTGTGCTAATGTATAATGTATAATTCAAGGGGCTAATGTGGCTAATTCCTTTTTCAAAATTGATATATCGCAATAGCGTAATTAGCCTAAATATATTACTATTAGCGTCGGCAATTGTATAATGCATTTTGCGAGTAGCTTTTGCTAATGTATAATGTATATTTCAAGGTGCTAATGTGGCTAATTCTCTTTTTAAAATCCAAATATCGCAATAGCGTAAATAGCCTAAATATATTACTATTAGCGGAAGCTATTGTATAATCGATATTTACATTAGCGTATAATGTATAATTCAAGGGGCTGATGTGGATAATTTGCTATCAAGAGCTAATACGCTATAGTGATAATGAAGCTATTAAGGTGTATAATTGGCAAATTCGCTAATAGAAAGCAAAATAGCCCGATAGCGTTATAGCGTGCAAATAGCCTAATATCTTATGATTAGCGACGGCTATTGTATAATGCATTTTTCAAGTAGCTTGCGCTAATGTATAATGTATAATTCAAGGTGCTAATGTGGCTAATTCCTTTTTCAAAATTGATATATCGCAATAGCGTAAGTAACCAAAATATATTACGAGTAGCGGCGGCTATTGTATAATGCATTTTTCAAGTAGCTTGTGCTAATGTATAATGTATAATTCAAGGTGCTAATGTGGCTAATTCTCTTTTTAAAATCCAAATATCGCAATAGCGTAAGTAGCCTAAATATATTACTATTAGCGTCGGCAATTGTATAATGCATTTTGCGAGTAGCTTTTGCTAATGTATAATGTATATTTCAAGGTGCTAATGTGGCTAATTCTCTTTTTAAAATTCAAATATCGCAATTTAAAATCCAAATATCGCAATAGCGTAAATAGCCGAAATATATTACTATTAGCGGAAGCTATTGTATAATCGATATTTACATTAGCGTTAGCTATTGTATAATGTATAATTCAAGGGGCTAATGTGGATAATTTGCTATCAAGAGCTAATACGCTAATTTGCTTTGTGGTAAGTATTATCTGAATATCCTCGACCAGGGAGATAATGTACAGCAAATTCGCTATTTTAAAATTTATAGCGAAGGCTAATGTATAGTGTATAATTGAGAGTGATAATGAAGCTATTAATGATTAAGGTGTATAATTGGCAAATTCGCTAATATAGAAACCTAAAAATACCTTGATAACGTTATTGCGTGGATATAGCCTAATATCTTACGATTAGCGGCGGCTAATTGTATAATGCATTTTTCAAGTAGCTTGTATTAATGTATAATGTATAATTCAAGGTGCTAATGTGGCTAATTCCCTTTTCAAAATTCATATATGGGTTAATGTGGCTAATTTGCTATCAAGAGCTAATACGCTTATTTGCTTTTTGGCAAGTATTATCTGAATATCCTCGACCAGAGAGATAATGTGGCAAATTCGCTATTTCAAAATTTATATCGTAATTGCGTAATTGCTTAAATAACATGATATCAAGAGCTATTACGCTAATTTGCTTGTTGGCCTGTAGGCATAATATCTAAATACCACAAACATGGAGGTAATGTAGCTAATTCGCTATCAAAATACCATTATTTCAGAATGAAAAAAGTGGGTTTTTAACTACGGGGCATCCGGCTATTTGGCTAATTGGCTATTTAGCTAATTGGCTATTTGGCTAATTGTCTATTTTGGTCTGCTACCGTTAATTTCTAATTTGTTCTAGGTGGCGCAAATTAGTCAACATTTTACCAAACGTTGGTAATTATTTACCCAACAACGGGGTTGTTCATAGTTGAACCAACGTTGGGTAAATTGTTTGCCCAACGTTCTCTTAATGTTAAAGGTTCTTTATAGAACCTTAAGAGCTCTAGGGTTCTACATACAGGACAGAAAAAGGTTCTATTCAAGTGGAACCCTTTTTCTTAGAGTGTAGGATGCGTCGTTATTAAAGGCGCCCGCCCCTTCTTAAAAGCGTAAATTTAAGAATATTCCAAGGGCCCGCCCCCGACTTTTTTTTTAGAATAAATTATTAAGGGCCTAAGAATATTCCAAGGCCCCGCCCCGACCTTTTTTTTTAGAATAAATTATTAAGGGCCTTTGTATGTTTGAGGTATAGGCTAAGGAATTTGTAGAATACATCCGAGGGGTGGGGGTTGTAGAACTTCAAAGGCGGTAAAACCGGTCTTTTTAGTGTTTTATCCGAGGGGGGGGGGGGGGGGGGGGGGGGGGGGTCCTTTACCTGCTTTACTAAATGACATGACAGAGGATGTTGCGTCGTTCTTAAAAGCGTAAATTTAAGAATATTCCAAGGCCCCTCCGACTTTTTTTTAGAATAAAATAATATAGGGCCTTTGTATGTTTGAGGTATATGCTAAGGAATTTAAACCATAAAGAAAGTCCCTAGAGAACAGAATGCACCAACACCCAAGATATTTATTTTCAGTTCATAAATCATAATAATCCAAATTCACCTACTTTACTAATGACATGACAGAGGATGTTGCGTCGTTCTTAAAAGCGTAAATTTCAGAAGAGGCCCCTCCCCCGACTTTTTTTAGAGTAAATTAATATAGGGCCTTTGTATGTTTGAGGTATAGGCTAAGGAAATTGTAGGTTACATCCGATGGGTGGGGGTTGTTGAACTTAAAATGCGGTAAAACAGGTCTTGTTTATTGTTCAGTGAACAAGAATTTGTTGATCCGAGGGGGGGGGGGGGGGGGGGGGGGGGGGGGGGAGGTCCTTTACTTACTTTACTAAACTGACATGAGAGATGATGTTGCGTCGTTCTTAAAAGCGTAAATTAATGAATATTCCACGAACAAGAATTTGTTGATCCGAGGTGGGGGGGGGGGGGGGGGGGGGGGGGGGGTCCTTTACCTACTTTACTAAATGACATGACAGAGGATGTTGCGTCGTTCTTAAAAGCGTAAATTTATGAATATTCCAAAAAAGGGTTTATTGTATGTTTGAGAGGGTTTTTTACTTAGGTGGTAAAAACAGATATGTTCGGGATGGTTTGCAAAGGCGGTGTTACTAAATGACATGACAGATGATGTTGCGGGGGGGGGGGGGGGTCCTTTACCTGCTTTACTAAATGACTTGACAGAGGATGTTGCGTCGTTCTTAAAAGCGTACATTTATGAATATTCCAAGAACAAGAATTTGTTGATCAGGGGGGGGGGGGGGGGGGGGGGGGGGGGTGCTTTACCTACTTTACTAAATGACATGACAGAGGATGTTGCGTCGTTCTTGCGTTGTTCTTAAAAGCGTTAATTTATGAATATTCCAAAAAAGGGTTTATTAGATGTTTGGAGGTTTTTTTACTTATAGGTGGTAAAAACAGATATGTTCGGAAGAATTTGTTGATCCGAAGGGGGTGGGGGGGGGGGGGGGGTCCTTTACCTATTTTACTAAATGACATGACAGATGTTAAGGCGGTGTTACTAAATGACATGACAGATGATGTTGCGGGGGGGGGGGGGAGTCCTTCACCTGCTTTACTAAATGACTTGACAGAGGATGTTGCGTCGTTCTTAAAAGCGTAAATTTATGAATATTCCGAGAACAAGAATATGTTGATCAGGGGGGGGGGGGGGGGGTGCTTTACCTACTTTACTAAATGACATGACAAACGATGTTGCGTCGTTCTTAAAAGCGTAAGTTTATGAATATTCCAAAAAAAGGTTTATTGTATGTTTGAGAGGGTTTTTTTACTTAGGTGGTAAAAACAGATATGTTAGGATGGTTTGCAAAGGCGGTGTGGCGGTGTTTTCGTTGTAAAAGGCCACTCCCCCGTCATTCTGGTCTTGTTTAGTGTTTTAGTTAACATGGTGAACCGGTACTTATTGATCCGGGGGGGGGGGGGGGGCAATTACCTACTTTACTGAATGACATGACAGAGGATGTTGCGTCGTTCTTAAAAGCGTAAATTTAAGAGAATTTTAGAATAAATTAATATAGGGCCTTTGTATGTTTGAGGTATATGCTAAGGAATTTGTAGGTTACATGCGAGGGTAGGGGTTGTTGAACTTAAAAGGCGGTGAAACCCGGTCTTTTTTAGTATTTTAGTGAACAAGAATATGTTGAATGTTTTTCACTCTTTTATTATGACGATCCCATAAAGAAAGTCCCTAGAGAACAGAATGCACCAACACAAGATATTTATGCTGTTGTATGCTCGTTCTGGTACGGGTTTGGAACGTATTGTTTATTAACAAACAATTAGATACAGAGTATTTCTTCATTTGTTGACATGAATTTGCCAAACATTAAAGTTTATCGCACTACATTTGAAAGTATCTATTTTGTTGATTTTGTATGCATAAATATGTATTCCTGGTGCGTTGACGTATTGGTTAAAAGCGTATGATGCCTTAGAATGAAAAGACGATAGATACAAACTATATGCACAATATTTTTATGCGCGTTCTGGTTCGGGATTGGAACGTGTTTTTTATTGTCATCATTTCGATACAAATTATACAAATGCTGCAATATCATATCATATTTTCTTTGTATCTTAAACAACTAATTGAGTATACAATTGTTTCGACTGATAGCTGCAATAAACGTGATGATCAATGGATAGTGTAGGCCTACACTATAAACCAGTAATATTTAAATGTTGATATACCACACTACATAGCATACTCTCTAAACGTAAAAGAGGTAAAACTCAGACTCTTTTGATAGCTCTAGGAGGGACAGCTCTTTTTGGAGTGAAGTAAAAAAAATAATCTAAAAAAATCAGCGAACAATAACTCCGAAAAGAGCGAACTTCACTCCTACAACGAGCCGTCCCTCCTATAGCGCTCTCGAAAGAGTAAGTTTTAACTATTTTACATTTAGAGAGTAGACTGTCACTTTTAATGACTTTATGTTAATATAAATATAGTTAGTACAAATCATGGAAGATTTCAATACATGTAAAATTTGCGCATGTCTTAAAAAGCTAGAAAATATAGCTAAATAGCCTAATAGCGCGGTAGCCACGCAACCCTGTGAAATAATATCATCATTTGTTAAACTCAACACCAAAATAGCCTAATAGCGCATTAGCCACACGACCCTGTGCAATAATATCATCATTTGATATATTCCTTCTATAGCTAAATAGCGCGGTAGCCACGTGACCCGGTGCAATATACTATCATTCGATAATTTCTTAAATAGCCTAATAGCGCGATAGCCACGGGACTCTGTGCAATTATATTCTCATTAGATAAATTCCTTCAATAGCTAAATATCCTAATAGCGCGGTAGCCCCGCGACCCTGTGTAATAATACAATTATTGGTTAAACTTCTACAATAGCTAAATAGCCTAATAACGCGTTAGCCACGGGACCATGTCCAATTTATCATCATTTGATAAATTCCTTCAATAGCTGAATATCCTAATAGCGCGGTAGCCACGCGACCCTGTCCAATTGATAAATTCTTCAATAGCTAAATATCCTAATAGCGTAATAGCCCCGTGACCCTGTGTAATAATACAACCATTGGTTAAACTTTTTCAATAGCTAAATAGCCTAATAGCGCGTTAGCCAGGGGACCCAGTCCAATAATATCATCATTTGTTAAATTCCTTCAATAGCTAAATATCCTAATAGCGTAAAAGCCCCGCGACCCTGTGTAATAATACAACCATTGGTTACACTTCGTCAATAGCTAAATAGCCTAATAGCGCGTTAGCCACGGGACCCTGTCCAATAATATCATCATTTGTTAAATTCCTTCAATAGCTAAATAGCCTAATAGCGCGATAGCAACGCGACTCTGTGCCAAATGTTATCGTTTGATAAATTCCTTCAATAGCTAAATATCCTAATAGCGTAATAGCCCCGCGACCCTGTGTAATAATACAATCATTGGTTAACTTCTTCAATAGCTAAATAGCCTAATAGCGCGTTAGCTACAGGACCCTGTCCAATAATATCATCATTTGTTAAATTCCTTCAATAGCTAAATAGCCTAATAGCGCGATAGACACGCGACTCTGTGCAAAATATTATCGTTTGATAAATTCCTTCAATAGCTAAATATCCAAATAGCGCGTTAGGCACGGGACCCTGTCCAATAATATCATCATTTGTTAAATTCCTTCCATAGCTAAATAGCCTAATAGCGCGATAGCCACGCGACTCTGTGCAAAATTTTATCGTTTGATAAATTCCTTCAATAGCTAAATATCCAAATAGCGTAATAGCCCCGCGACCCTGTGTATAATACAATCATTGGTTAACTTCTTCAATAGCTAAATAGCCTAATAGCGCGTTAGCTACAAGACCCTGTCCAATAATATCATCTTTTGTTAAATTCCTTCAATAGCTAAATAGCCTAATAGCGCGATAGACACGCGACACTGTGCAAAATATTATCGTTTAATAAATTTCTTCAATAGCTAAATATCCAAATAGCGCGTTAGCCACGGGACCCTGCCCAATAATATCATCATTTGTTAAATTCCTTCAATAGCTAAATAGCCTAATAGCGCGATAGCCACGCGACTCTGTGCAAAATGTTATCGTTTGATAAATTCCTTCAATAGCTAAATATCCAAATAGCGTAATAGCCCCGCGACCCTGTGTAATAATACAATCATTGGTTAACTTCTTCAATAGCTAAATAGCCTAATAGCGCGTTAGCTACAAGACCCTGTCCAATAATATCATATTTTGTTAAATTCCTTCAATAGCTAAATAGCCCAATAGCGCGATAGACACGCGACACTGTGCAAAATATTATCGTTTAATACATTTCTTCAATAGCTAAATATCCAAATAGCGCGTTAGCCACGGGACCCTGCCCAATAATATCATCATTTGTTAAATTCCTTCAATAGCTAAATAGCCTAATAGCGCGATAGCCACGCGACTCTGTGCAAAATGTTATCGTTTGATAAATTCCTTCAATAGCTACATATCCAAATAGCGTAATAGCCCCGCGACCCTGTGTAATAATACAATCATTGGTTAACTTCTTCAATAGCTAAATAGCCTAATAGCGCGTTAGCTACAAGACCCTGTCCAATAATATCATCATTTGTTAAATTCCTTCAATAGCTAAATAGCCTAATAGCGCGATGAGCCACGCGACTCTGTGCAAAATATTATGATTTGATAAATTCCTTCAATAGCTAAATATCCAAATAGCGCGGTAGCCACGCGACCCTGTCCAATTGATAAATCCATTCAATAGCTAAATATCCTAATAGCGCGATAGCTCCGCGACCCTGTGCAATAATGCAATGATTGGTTACACTCCATCAATAGCCAGATAGCGTAATAGCGCAGTAGCCACGCGACCCTTTGCCACTATATCATCCTTTGATAAAATTCCATCAGTAGCTAAATAGCCTAATAGCGCGATAGCCCCGTGACACAGTGCAATAACACCATCATTTGTAAAATTCCTATAATAGCTAAATAGCCTAATAGCGCGGTAGCATCGCGACCACAATTAAATATAAACACAGACTAACAACTCATAAACAAAAAATACACAAAACCCTCTAAGTACCAAATTAGCAACTAGCGACCTAGTCTCCGATAATTAGGATATTGCTCTTACGAATAGCGAATTAGCCATGTAACTGTTGGAAAAGGGATTTCCCTCCATAGGCGAAGTACAGTAGATAGCGTCGATATCTTGCAAATAGCTCTAAAAGTGTCGATCCCGCACCATACTCGACATAGGTTACTTCCGCCGCGGCCGAGTCACGAGGCACTTTTTTCCCGCCATCATTTTGTCTCGGGGTTCACACCGCACCATTTTGTGCATTCTGTCTTGCGACTGCAATCGCAACACACTTGCTCAGAGGAGTATAAAATAATCAATTGTATCGCTCGATCTCGTTTTCTTCGCTTCACGTACGTCTCTTTCAATTATGTTACGGCTGTCGCCAAATGTTAAGTCTTTTTATACCAAATTGGTTGATCTTCAGCCCGGTTTCGGTTCCATACGAGGAAGAAAATGTACTCTTATTCGAAGTTCTGGATCATAGGCTAGCCGTCATATAGTACGAGCGATGCGCTGACTGCATCATCACCAGTCGGGGGCAAACTACGGCAAATAATATCAGGGTTTATATCTGTCGGATTCGGCTCCTGAGGATACCGTGTACAAATCAGATAAATGTAGGTGAGAATATGCTATGTTACAATCAATCAGGAGATGTCTAGAATGTGTAAATGTGTGCCAATATTTGTTATCCTCGAAATATTATCTTGGTTTTATTGCAATTTCCAGTGAATATTCCAAACCTATTTGGTTACCGCTTTGCGTCATATACGGCTAATCAAAAATGGGCGATAATATCGTTGTATTGGCGGTAGGGCTAAAATCATCGGGCTTGTTATCCTGGTTACATTTTGTTCTTCCTTTTCAATCGGGATTAATTATACAGATCTTATGTGTACGCTTATGTAATAAAATAAAATTGATCGTTTCTCTGCAAGACCTATTCAGGTTCTATCTTGTATTGTAGGAAACTGACACGTTTATGTGGGTTAGGATATTAGGGTAGGTACTTGTTTTTCTGGGTTTACAAATCCGTTATCCTTACAATAGTATGAATAAGCCGATAAGTGGGTTTTTGGAAGGTTTAACAATCAGAATCGATTGGATACGCCAGCCACCTTTCATTGAATACCACTAGTTTGTTATCGAGCGTTCTGGATCGATGTATTGAACTGGTCCGGCTAATACGTGATATAGCGGGTAAGTATTTTAATTTATAAAGGGTGTACTCCGGGCTAGACGTTTGGGAAATGCTATTTTCAGTGGTTCCTTTTATCCTTCGGTACTCTAGGAGCGTGTTTCTGCTGGGACACTGCAAAAAGTTAGTGGTAATAAACGCTCATAGAGCGTGTTTCTGCTGGGCAAGTTACCGGTAATAAACGGTAAGTTTGCCCAGTAGAAACAGGCAGAACCGGGCAATAATCGGTATTTTTGGTAATCCCAAAAACCTTCACAAAGCAGGTTTGGAACCAGCAATAATCGGCAATAATCGGCAATAAACCCAGCAGAAACAGAAAGGTGATTCTTAGCGGTTTGCGCCGTGAACCGTGTCACGCTGGGTTATACATATTATTGTGAAGCAATCTTTTTCAGGTGCGGTTGCATTGTTTGGTTTTACATAAGGTCAAATGTTGTGGCCCATCGACTAGGATCGATAAACTTACCGGTAACTTTTCGCCAGTAGAAACAGGGGGATTAAAAACTGACCGATTGAAACTTAGCGTTTATTACCGGTAACTTTTGCAGTGTCCCAGCAGAAACACGCTCTAGGAGGGTTTAATAAATAAATGTCGGTTTATTTGACTCCCAAATGTTATAAGGTTAATTTGGTCAGCATCTAGGGGCATCTTTTATCGGTGCCTTCATTTCATATATAGGACGGTTTATCTAGAGCCAGGTCCGTCTTAATTATAGAGGCGCTATTTGTATTACGGGCGTTGCATAGCGGCTTTCATCCGGGGCGCTCTCCGGGATGGATTTATTTGGCTCGCCTGCCTATGTCGATTTGTTTACAGGTTTCGCCAGAAAACGTAACATCGTAAATAAAAGTTAGTGTTCCAGCGTGTGAGGGCCTTTTATGTAAAAGTTAATCTTGATTTCTTCGGCGGGGTCAATTATGATTGCTGCCGGGTCTTTTAAAGTTTTGATTTTTACGCCTGACGTTTTTTATGCCATGAGTTTCCTCTGCCTTTTCAACCTACTCTACTGATAAAATAATCAGTCAATCTTTCTCGAGAGTTTGGGTAAGATTTTGCTCACGGTGTATAGTCTTTGGTTTGCTGTTACTCATCAGGGCATAAATAAGATTAAATAATATAAAATTAAAGATTAAAAACCAATTGTCCCTTTCTGCACAATATCACTGTTCTTCCGATGTGCATATATTATAACACTTGTAAATTGTATATTCTGCTTGTTTTGCTGCTGTTTGTTTGCTTGTTTATCACTTTCAGATAATTGTTTTGAAGCTATCCATCAATGTGTTGCCACACACTTTACTGGTCCAGTCACCGTCATCTTACTTACCCATGCACCATTTCTTCAAACATTCAACCAGCATCGATATTTCAAGGTTTACCGTGTTCCAGTCAAACTGCTGTCATCTTAAAGGGGCGTGTACATCTCAAGTGTTTGTCCTGGACAAAAATCACATGACTCGCTTCGCTCCCAAGTCCTCGCGTGCCCGGCAAAAAGCCCATGGTGCAATAGTCGTAAAAGATGTGCACATAAATCGACAAAATGCTGTACGAACGAAATATAATATATATAGAATTGTTTCAAAAAGTAGTGTTATTCGTTACATTTAAATCAGAATGACATTCTTTAACAGTAAATAAACAACTTTTGAGCGAGAAACTATCTTAAAACTGCAAAGATTGGGTTCGAATCCTATCACGGCTTGACATTTTATTTTAATCGTTTATATACATTTTTTTATTAGTTTTCGATATTGTTTATTATTTCGTATAATTATTCATTATTGTTCCATTATAGTTTATTTTGGAATGTGGAATTATTTACGATTTCATTTTAATTTTCCACTGACTGTTTAGTGTGCATGGCATCATGAAAGGTGACATGTACCGCGGTATACCACCGCATGCACTGTCCTACTCCTATGCAACAGGCCAATACAATAGAAACTCGTTGTGTGTTATTATCGATTGAGCTAAACTTGTAAAGTAAATGCCAGCCGTTATGTAATACAAATCAATGTGCCTGTATTATTATTATTGAAATAATGTTTACACCACCATTTGTAGTTTCTGAGTAATATTTTTAAAACTAGCTAGGACGGTTCACGGATTTCGCGGCTCGAAAAGGATGTTTGAATTTGATCTCAATATAATATAAACCAAGCTGCTATAGGCAAAAGCTATATCCAGATGACCGTGCAGCTATTTCGTGAGAAGCTATACAGCCGATGATTCGGCAGCAACCCTTACCTTAATCCTAACCCCAACCCTAACTCTAACTCTTACCCTAACCCTAAGGCCAACAAAAGGTAGGGTCGGTAGGTCGGATTTGTTAAAAGATCTTGGTTTTTTTTATACGGTTATTGTATTTGGAAATTTAAATTCGGCATGGATACTGTGAATTAAAGTCCAAACACAAAACACATCGCTTTGACAGTATAGAACTCTTGTTCATGAGTTTGCGACATTGCTGCTTTACTCTCGGCCACCTTCACACTGCTGATTTCGATCTCCAATATTGTCGAATTGGTTGCATGCAACACTGCAAACTCGGTCAAATATAATTTTTGTACCAAGTTTGCAACGCGCAGATACCGTGTAGGTCGCCGCCATTGTTACAGAAAGCGAAAGAACGTTGTGTTGAAGTTTTGTTAGAAATATATACGTGAGAGTATTACTAAACCTATTTTTCCTGCACTAACTACCCCCAACTTTTTATACTATGTTGAAATTAATATTCATGCCGTTGAGCAACATTTTGGGAACAAATATTAACCGTAACTAGATGTCTTCATATTTTCTTACAGTATAAAAAATGACATCACTTGCACGAGTGAACAATTTTCATTTAGTCCTTTTAATAGTCCCCGCGGGTGCCAAGTTCACGCAATAAACATCATGTTACACGAGATTGCGCATTGGGGGATAGTGTTATAAAGACCAGATTGAATATGTCATATGAAATCAGGAATAAAACGGTCCGTTGCTAAAAATGTTGTTTTAAAAAAATAATCGAAAATAAAAAAGAATACGGTCGGCACCATGGTACACGGTCGGTCGGACGTGGACAAACAAACAATTTATTTTT
Source organism: Ophiura sarsii (assembly GCA_035610835.1). Taxonomy (NCBI): domain Eukaryota; kingdom Metazoa; phylum Echinodermata; class Ophiuroidea; order Amphilepidida; family Ophiuridae; genus Ophiura; species Ophiura sarsii. The sequence continues at coordinate 109,435 of JAYJML010000077.1, forward strand.
CTTGGCCTAAGGACTTGAAACATCCGTAATTGGTATTATGCAATACCTGCACGTGCGTGGCAAGGTTGTTTGAAGCCCAGATATTGCCAAGGGTCACTCACTGGACTATTTATTGTAGGAGAAAATGTAAATTTTGCAAGAGATAAAGTTTAACGATAGCGTACATACATTGTAGATTACTTAACCTACGTTTTAAGGTATTTTGATAAATATATATGCACAAAAAGTAATAAAATGTGTGATAAATAAATAAACAATATTCCCAACTACCCTACTTGACATAATGGAATAGGCCATATATTTGTGTAATAATGACCTTAATTTGGAATTCTCCGAGTTTAATTTGAACTGGCTTGTGATTGGTTCCGTGCAAAAGAGCACTGAGATTCTTTTGTAATGTATTATATGTCAATCTGGACTTCTGGGTACACCCCATTAGATTATTGTCATCAAGTTTGGTTGAGATCAAGTCTGACTGTTTATATGCGAGCCTTACATGTACATAGAAACGACACGCAGGTGTATCTTTCTTTTGATAAGTCGGATAGAGCCAAGGATTTGGAAAAGGTTGAAGAATGTGTTCGCGATATAAAGCAATGGACTGCGGCTAATCGGCTTCTGTTAAATGATTCCAAAACAGAAGTTGTGCACATGACGTCACGTTTCTCGAAAGACATCTCTTCCATCGCATCTTTGACAATTTGGCAGTCGGAAGTAAATATTGTTGACGAGGCGCGCAATTTGGGAGTTGTTATGGACAAGCATATGACTTTGACTACGCACGTGAACAACGTATGTCGCTCTGCATACTTTGCCATTCACAAGATCGGGCAAATACGCAAATTCATCGACAGAAAAACAGCAGAAACTCTTACGCATGCTTTCGTCACCTCCCGTCTGGACGCCAATAATAGTTTGCTATACGGTCTTCCTGCCACTACGCTTGCAAAACTCCAACGTGTACAAAATAGCGCTCTTCGCTTAGTAACTGGTACAAAGAAGGACTGTAGCATTACTTCACTTCGTCGTGAGCTACATTGGTTACCCATTAAGGATCGCATAATCTTCAAGCTTCTTCTTATCACATTCAAGGCAATCCACGGTATGGCTCCATCCTACCTTTCTGAACTTATCACTACCTACGTCCCAACGCGCACTCTTCGATCAAGTTCACAACTTCTCCTCTCACCTCCACCCAGTCGCGAGGTGTCAACATTATACTATGGCAATAGGGCTTTTTCCGTCGCTGCCCCAACTTTATGGAACAAACTTCCTGCAGAGGTCAGAAATGCCAACACCCTTGTCACGTTTAAGCGGCTTCTTAAGACACATCTTTTTAATAACCCCATGTAATTGTGATTTTTATGGATTACAGCTGTGCGTGTTGGACTTTTAATCCGGTGCTTTTAAATTGTTGGTGTTTTTAGATTTATAGAACTATGGACCTTGATTTTAACAATGGTGTTTTATCACTTATATTTGCGTGCAATCATTATGCAATATCATTTTATAAATGTTTTTACTGTTGGTCATTGTTTAATATGGTATATGTTAAGGCTTTTTAGTCGTAGTTTTTAAGTTTTTGCTGTGTAAAGCGCTTAGAGGCCTTTTTTTGTGTTGGGCGCTATATTAAGTACATTATTATTATTATTATTATTATTATTATTAAATAGCAATGAATGCATTTTAAAGTTTTGACAAAACAGGTCGATAGATGTAAGATCTGTGTACACCCCATCGGTATGATGGTTCCCTGCATCAGAGCGGTATGATGGTTCCCTGCATCAGAGCGTAGTGGTCATCCCCACACCCTGTCAGAAGGATTGACCCCTCCCACTGATGCCCCCTCCTCAAGAAAAGATAATGGTTGTGTATTTACGCATTTGAGTGTTTAAAACAATCCGTACACGGCTGTCTGCATATATGCCCCTATGCATGATGCATTCAATATGCATGTATTAAATGAAAGCTCTACTTCACTAAAAAGTTAATAATTTGATGTTACCATTGTTTTATCTAAAGGGTTCAACAAAAGAAAGTATACCACTTTGTTTATGTCATTTTGAGTAACTTTCCATTTGTTTTTGTCCATACAGGCTAGATAGGCATTTAGATGAATCTTTTAGGCATAATTTGATACCAAATTTGTCCCCTAACAACGAAGATAAACCATGATTAGCACCATTTAAAGGAAAATATCCCATTTTCAAAAGTCGCATTTCCAATACACAGTACGAGAAGAAAGGGCCAATTGTTAACACACACATATGCCGTATTTATCCCGTACTGATCACCGCGCATATCCCCCAATGCGCGGGCTAATTCAAATGTAAACTGATGCATGGGTGAAGGATTTGAATGTAAAGGAATGTTATGGATGGGTAGAACATGGACAGATTAACCAAATCTTCTCGTGCTGTGTATTGGAAATGCGACTTTTGAAAATGGGATATTTTCCTTTAACGCGTAGCAAATAGCTCCACAATTTGAGGCAATTGCTATACTAATTTCAGCTTGTATAGTAGTTTTTGCAGTGTTAATGTACAAACTCTGTGTAGTTACGTCAGAGGATATTTCAAACTTTTTATCATATATATGTATTAATATTCTATTATGCTATCATGCTAGGTGCTGCCTAGTATTATAACAGATACATACACAAATATTTATTAATCATTGAATCTATTCCAAGTTAATAGAAGTTGCAGACGATACCGGACATGAGCTTGTTCATGAATTTTCCATGTTAAGTTTAATGCATACGAGTTGCGTTATCAACCAAATACGACGAACAGTTAGTGATGGATAAAATTCCAAAAATGAGTGGAGTTTATTTTCCAACTCCAGCAGTTTTAGGATGTAATAATTTAGTTTCAACATGCTATGAATTTTATGGGATCATTAAAGCAAGATCCATTTTTACAATGAAACTAATGGAAATTCAACAATTACGGCCATTCATGACAACTGTCGTCTAGGTAATAAGCTCATTAGGAACATTGCCCTCATCCATGAATAATATGTAAATTATGAATATAATCAAGCCTAGCAAATCACTAATTATCCATGTGCATGTTTTATATATTTAAGGTTCCAGAAGAACAAACTACATGGTCACTAAAGGAATTGGCTCACCGGTCAAGACCCCAACAGCCAACAGGGGAACCTGACGAACACCTTGAGCAGATAAGACAGAGAATCCATGTTGAATGTCCAGTGGTAAGAAATACGGCAAAATTAATTTAGGAAGTATTGCTTTACACTGCAGGCAACATCTCAAAATGTACACATACACTCTGCAGGCCTTAGATCAGGGTGAAACAAACGAGCCATGGCATGGAACCAATCCTCTCTTAATGAGCAAGATTTTCCATTTTTTTGAGCTAGCCATTTCTCGCCCCTTCCTCTCTCTCTTTCACCCCTGGGTTGATGCAAGATGGCAGGTGCAAACTTAAATATGCACAGGTTATTTCAGAGCACATACAAAGCATATACTTTTAAAATTAATGCTTATTATAATTATCCAAGTCTCTTTGGGGTGATGATACCTTTTGGTAGTGCTTTAATATGTATCAATGTATGTGTATCAGATATTTGTAGACATTTTGTAAGAGGGTAAACACCCCTATAGAATGGTTGGAATGTGTATACAACTTGCTTGCCCAAGTATTTTATAAACAAACTAAAGGCAGGCCCTGGACCCCAACCGTTAGGGCTTTGTGATAAGGCGCTCACTTTCACTCCATTTAAATAATTTTCCTCTGGTTTTTAAAGTCCTACTCTCATGCCTAGAATAATGAAATTATCCATACCCAAAACGTTCATTAAAGTAATCTTGTTAACCATCTACCTGCCAGATATGGTGCATTCACATGGTTGTAATCATTTCTATTTTTCAATTTGTATAAAGAAACTGAGGCAAGCCCCTGGACCCCACCTGTTAGGGCTTTGTGATAAGGCTCACCTTCATTCAACTTTATTTTTTAAGTCCCACTCTTATTCTTATGCCTAGAATAATGAAATATATCCATACCCAAAATGTTCATTAAGGTAATCTTGTTGTTGACCATGTACCTACCTACCAAATATGATGCATTTTACATAGTTGTAATAAGTTCTATTTCTCAATTTTGTATTGATTTATTGTTAGGTTTGTACATTGTTTTGCTTATTGAATACACACTATCAAGCTGTAACATGACTTCACACTTTAACAAAAAGGGAAAATTAAAAATTACACAAGTCTATGACCCTGCTGAAAAGTGAAACTAATATGTAACCCAACATGAGTACAAGTGGCTCAATTAGGGAAATACACACATTTACTATATATCATGATTAATATGTAAATTCAGAAAAATGTTGGTATGGTACCAAAGTAACAAGAACACCAACTGAAATGGTCAAGCTATGACATTTAAATGGTTGGTTTAGATATCAAATCAATGGCATAAATGAAAAATAAATACCTCAAAATGCCAAAGGTTTAGGCAGTCACATGTGTAGGGCTTTGTTTAATATTTTTCATGGAGTTTTGATTTTAAATTGCACACCTAATGTTCAGGTTACATGTATCCTTTACTACAACAATTCACTTGTTCATGCAATTTACAGCAAATCTATTATTTTAAATTGTAATACAGTAAAAATACCCATGCTGAAATAAATCCCCGTCTGATGCACTCTTGAAGCTCTTACAATGTTTAGAACTACATGTAGAACATTGACTTCTCTATTCCTTGACATTGGTAATATACTAATCTCGCGGTAATAACAAAATGTTAGCTCGTTACGGAATTTTAATTGAACTTTGAAAATTGATGTATAATTGTCTTGATTATTTTATTTTAATTGCTAACTTGCAGGTAAAAATAGGACACCAAGGGATGGCTGATCCGAGGGGAGTGGCCCATGTCGATTCATACAAGGATCTGAATGTTGACAACTGGGTTGTGATCAATCTTGAAAATTGTCAAGATCCACTGCCATACTTGGGAAAAGTAACAGTGATCACAGGAGAGAACATTGGAATACATTGGGCAAGAGGTGCCTACACCAAAGCTTGGGAGTTAATGTATGTAGGTGCTGGACGGCACAGAAAACCAGTTGTACAGGTCATTCCAGTAGAATCAGTATTGCTCTTTGGATTCACTTTGACTCGTAAGAGCCACCTCTATCACGCGACCATAGCAAAGGTGAAGAAATTGTATGATGATCTTTAACTCTAATCCCATTCCACCAGAATGACCTGTACAAGTGGTGTTCTAATCCTATTCCACCACATGAATGCTGACAAATACTACGCTAGGCAGTGAGTGGTTCCTGAAATCTTCCTCTTAGGCAGCGAAAAAAGAAACCCTGTTCTTCAGGCAAACGAACCACTCAGGATGGTTCGGTCTGTAGGGTGTTTTTTATGACCGTAAAAACCAACCTAGTCTGTACAAATCTTGCCGTATTTTGACAAGCCAAATAAATGATCTTGGTCGATATGTATTTGCAAGTAAACATTTTTTCACCGATTTTGTAGAACAGGGTTTCTTTTTTTGTAGCCTTAGGGGTTAAAAGCTACCCATGGGCCTAGGGGTTGGAACTTTTGTTAGAATTTCCCATTATAATAACAATGTTTTGTGTGTTGTTGATGTGATAGCATGTTTTCAACTGTTCACAATGTACTTACCATGAAATATTTACTAAAACACCTGGTCAAAGAAAAAGTCCACTATTTTCATTTAATGAAGTAAGTCATGTATCTAGATTGAAAACATTGTTCACTTGGTCTTTATTATGGTTTCTCAAACAACATCTTGTGAAGAAAACATTTTGTCCATCTATTTTGTGATAAAATGTGCTGGAGGCAATTCGTTTTTAACTTAGTACTGTTGTACAGCTATGGACATGATTGAATAACATGTGACTGACAAACTTTTATGAAAAAGTGACTGAAATTGTTAATAGAAACCATATCAAACTCACACAGTTAACACCATTCCCACCTGTGCATAGTTGCACATCAGACTAATAACCATGCATATATATATTGGGAATTTCAAAACCATTTCAAAACATCCCTGGTTAAATTATTTGCAGTAAAGATCTATATATTTGGATAGAGCAGCCTTGTAGAATTATGTTAGTACAGATTTGACCTAAGGCCATGCGTTTTGAACTCGCCTCCCTTTTTAACATTTTTAACATTTTACGCCATATGCACTTCAAGTTAGCATATCACCCTAACTACCCCATAAAAAAGTATACATTTTCGTAAAGGAAATTCCATGAGGAATCCAATTAAGCTATTGAAATTAGGATAGGACCTAGTGGTAACATGTTAATGATTCACAATATTCAATACAACACAGACATAAAGACTATTAAATAACCTTTAAGAAGAGACCAAAATCATGTTTGTAGCTCATATGGAGGTGAATTGATTCAAGTTTAAACGCACCGCCTGGCACGCACTTTTCCCCCCATCGTTTATGTGTACCACTCCCCCATATTTCAATTCGATCTTACTGACTGAAAAACACAGACAAAAGTTTCCTGAAATGTAAAACTCCAGTCTCATATAAAGTGTAGTATAATGAGCTGTATAAAGTCATGTATGCGACAAACAGAAAGCGGTAAGGAAGAGAAAAAAGGTTCTCTATAATAATTATTTTGATTTTTGAACATTATTAATGTTGTGCACAATATTGAATAAGTGAAAGCCTTTTTGAACAAAATCCACATCGAATGAAATGCGAGAAACACAGTGCATGTGATTACAGTGACGTACAAGGGTCATTCAATAAGTTCTACCTTCTCATTTATTACATTGCTATTATGAATGTCAGTCTCATGATATTTGCCAGGATTATAATAGCTCTGTTAAGAAGCATGTTAAGATACAATTACAAACCCATAAAATGCAACTAGACAGGCCTCAATGTTATGGAGATATAAAACTGTTGTTAACAAAACTGTACAGCCCCCGACCACAAAGGGGATATTTGTATATTAATTAATTTTGATTTTATTGTGCTAACATAAGTTAGTGTGGAATTACCAGCTTACTATCAATGTTAATGGTTACAAAAGATGTGATAAATAGCCTAAGTATATTGTATATTAATGTTCATTATACTGTGGAAAAACCCAGTAGTAAGTACAATGGTGGTGACATATGTAATGAGATGAATTTACTAACTAGATTACTGTTAGTGACATAATTTTCCTATGCGTACTAAATGTCATTATTTTTTTTAATTTTATGGACAATGTGGACTGAATGAATTTGTTTAATTATTTTAATATTTAGATGTAGAGATATGATTTGAGCATATGGCAAGCCTAATTTTCAATTTGTTATTTTTACGCTTAAATGTCCATGGTCACTGGATGTTTGTGACACCTTACATCAAAACAGACCAGGTGTCAGCAAACCTTATTTACAGAAAACAACATCAGAAGATAAAGAACAACTAATGAAAAAAAAGGAATTTGTCATCATTCAAAATCTGCATTATCTATCATATTTCAAGTTGGGTATCATTTTATAGCTAAAATTGTGGATGTAAGATGAACTTAAAACATTGATTTGCTTTTTTGACCTGCTGCTCTGTTTGATGTAATGGGTCGCATTTATTACATATTACAATCAAAGTGCTAATATGGTTGAGCGCTTGGCCTGTTGCCACCACGTAAGTGAAGCGAAATGATTGTAACGATGTCCTAATGATCGGAATTGTATAGATTTTAAGATTCATTTTAATTTTGCCTTGCTCATGAATCTTATGTGCATAAGATGCAGTTGCATCATTAAAGGTGGGTGATCTGATTTCGGCCATATTTTGATGCTGTGAAATGTTAGTGTTTTACAGTGTATCACATGAAGGGGCATTATAAAAAAGTATAGAATTTTTGCAGGGGTAAGGAGACAAAAAAAGGACTTTCTTCTGACACCAAATCTCAATTTTGATATGGAAAAGTAATTTTGTTTGAGTCATCCACCCTAATATTACTTGTCTATGTAGCATAATCTTCTTTGATTCAAATGGCATCTGACTCTTGAGATAGGACTCTGATCTGGGAAGTCAATTGGTAACTCATGATAGGACTTATTGGTCCTTCAAAATAGGAATCCCGATCTGGGTGGTCAATTGGTCACCCTATATATGACTCATGATCTGGGTGGTCAATTGGTCACCCAGGATAGGGCTTATGATCTTGGTGGTCAGTTGGTCACCCAAGATAGGACTCATTGTTACTCCAAAATAGGAATCGTGATCTGGGTGGTCAATTGGTCACCCTAGATATTGATCTGGGTAGTCAATTGGTGCCCCAAAATAGGAATTATGATCAGGGTGGTCAATTGGTCACCCAAAATATAGGGCTTTTGACCTGGATGGTCAATTGGTTACCCGATATGGGCCGCTTATGACCTGGGTAGTCAATTGGTCACCCAAGATAGGGCTCATGATCTGGGTGGTCAATTAGTGCCCCAAAATAGGAATTATGATAATAATAATAATAATAATAATACCAAGCGCTTATATAGCGCCCTTAGCCCAAAGGGGCCTCAAGGCGCTTAACAACATATTATGATAGCATATAACACAATAAACACAAACAATATATATAAAAAAGGTCGCTAAAATAGTGGGTCGAGCATCAGGACACATGAGAAAGACGGACACGACCAAATGGTCTCATAAATTTCGACTCGCTATCTCGCAACCTATGATCAGGTCGTCCATACATGCACATATGCGTGAGAGGGAAAAGACAGGAGGTCGAGCAAACAGTAAAGGAAGAGGATAAACACGCAAATGCATGGATGGAGAACTGAACATAGTATGATATTACACAATTTTGATTAAATTACAACATTAAAATCTAAGATACAATAAAACTGTGAAATACTAAAAGAGTAAAAAGTATAATATATAGATGTATGCAAAAGCAGTATAATATACAGCAATAAAAAGAGATTGATAGAGGTATGCCAAATTCAAACTGCTGTGGCTATTGCAGAGCATTGCACAAACAAACCATTTAAAGGCCGAGATGATACATGAAGGATCATAGTGCACCATGATATCAGGTTGCCCATGCATGCACATGCGTGAGAGAGAAATGACAGGAGGGCGAGCAAATAACAAAGGAAGAGGATAAACACGCAAATGCATGGATGGACAACTGAACATAATATATGATATTACACAATTTTGATTAAATTACAACGTTGAAATCAATATACAATAAAACTGTGTGAAATACTAAAAGGTAAAAAGTATAATATATATACCAGGGTGGTCAATTGGTCACCCAAAATATAGGGCTTTTGACCTGGGTGGTCAATTGGTTACCCGGGATGGGCCACTTATGACCTGGGTAGTCAATTGGTCACCCAAGATAGGGCTCATGATCTGGGTGGTCAATTGGTCACCCAAGATAGGATTCATGATCTGGGTGGTCAATTGGTCGCCCGAGATAGAACTTGTGATTGAGGTTGTCAATTGGTCACCCGTGATATGGCTCATGATCTGGGTGGTCATTTAGTGCCCCAAAATAGGAATTATGATCTGGGTGGTCAATTGGTCACCCAAGATGGGGCTTATTACCTGGGTGGTCAATTGGTCACCTGAGATAGGTTTCATAATCTGGGGTCAATTGGGGACCCAGGACATGACTCTAATCCAGGTGGTCAGTTGGTCACTTGCAATTAATCCCAATAGGATATATGTCAAATTCATACATAATGACATATCAGTAATCAACAAATTACAAGTTCTACCAGTGTTGGCATTATAGGTTTGTTAATAATTCAATTTTATGTTATATTATACAAATTCAATCCCTAATCATCTTTCGTTGGAAGGATCAGTGTATTTTATCGACATTTGTGGTTACTCACAAAATTTGTAACACAAAAAGCAAAACAATTTGACCCTTATCTGTTATTACAAAAATTATATGAATAAATTATATGAAATAAATATATATTCACAGAAATGAATTACTTGTTTGTTATTTTCATCATTAGTATTGATGTTTGATTCCTTCTGAGAATATGTCATGCGTATAGAAGATAAATAGGAAGTAACACGGATGGCAACATATGTTCATAAGTTTGTTGTGGTCAAAGGGAACAATAACATAAGTCGTTCAGCAACATTAGTACATTCTTTGGAAAATATGTTTATTTGTGGATGTCAATATACACATATGTGTCAGGGTTTGGTAAATTCTTCAAATTTCCTATTGACGTTTGATTAAGTTTTAATTGGACATTTTGAACAGTTAGAATAACATTTTAATTTCAAAAATCAAGGATATGGGTGGCTTTTTAATCAAAGTAAACAAGCAGGTTTTTTTTGTTCTAAAAGTGTTCTTTGTTTTTTTCCAGCTACAATTGAAATGTTGACAATATTTTTATTATTTTAAGTCAAATTCTTCATTTATTTAGTAGGTAGATGAAAACGAGAAATTTGGTCAGAAAATCAGAGTAAAAGTTATAAATAGTTTGTTATTGTGCAGACAATCTCTGTAATCGACTAAAACAGAAAATGCCAAAATATAAAAAAATCTGTTATATATGGTAACAATAAAGACCGACGTTTCAAGTGGATATACCACCCTTCATCAGGGACAAAATATAAACAAAGTGTTAAGAACTATAAATAAGATAATGAACTATATAGACAAGTCCACCACTGTAATTATAGCACAATGCAGTAATAGATGTTGACTACTAGGCATCCAAGTTAACACTATACACAACTAGCAAGTTCACTATAGAATATAGATCCATGTTGCTAGGCAAACTAACAAAACATGTACAATAAATCAATAGACAACACATCATGCATATGCATGAGTGATGTTAAGAAAACAATAGACAGGAAGTTGCGGACAATGGATGAATATAAGCGACAGAAATAGTAAATTAACTAGGCCTAATGTGAATGAAATGAGTGGGGGCATAAATAATATAAATTAATAATAAATAAGTAGAAGAAGAAAAAATCCCAAATTAATCAAAAATTACATAAATTAATGAGGAAATAAATAAATCATATTAGCAAATGAAGAGAAAAATATTATTAAAAAAAATAAATAATAATAAATAAAAAATAAAAAAATTGTAAAATAAAAATAATAAAATAAAATAAACTTACAAGAATAAAAAGGGGGGAAGAAGACACAAGAAACTTGAGCCCCAGTGAGGGCACTCAAGTTGTGGGAAATAAAAAGAGGGGGGTTACAAACTTAAGCCCCAGTGAGGGCACTTGAGTTATAGGAAACAAATAGGCCTGTGGGTGTATCATGGACTGTAAAATGACAAGCTGGAACATAGGCCTATGATAATTAATCTTTAATGTTGAGACCATTGGGCTCTGTTGTGTCAAGCTTCATGATCCATTCCTTCTCCAAGATCCTTCTCATGATAATGTCGTTCTTTGGAGGCCTATCAATGCATGTAACGGAGATGTTACAAGCGTTGTGGTTCGGTAAGTTGAAATGACGACCAACTTGTTTGTCCCTGTTGTGTCTGGCGTCAGCGCAATGCTCACCTACTCGACATTCCAGAGTGCGGCCAGTCTCTCCAACATACTGCTTCTCACACGTTGCGCAGGTAATGAGATATATGACATTGTCCGATTGGCAAGACAAATGTTTGCGTATGGGAAACGTATCTCCAGTAGAAGAGCTGGTGAAAGTTGTGTTCTCAGAGGTATGAGAAATAGAAACTCTACCAATATCGGAGTGTGCCCCTTTGTGGTTGCAGGATTTGCACTTGGAGCCACCACAAGGATATGAACCTCGAAGAAGAGGTGTGATCCGGGGAAGAGTAGATCTCACTAGAAGGTCTTCCAGGTTTCCACTTCTACGGTAAACCACAATGGGAGGGTTGGGGATAGCATTCCTACACTTATTGGAAGAGTGGAGAATGGGAAGATGACGGCGTATGATCTTGGAAATGCCCGGAAGCGATGGATGGTACGTAACCACAAGAGGAACCCGGTCAATACTGTTATCACTGCCACCAGTGGATTTAAGGGCTTCAGACCTGGGGATAGACAAAGCTTTGCTGATCTGCGTGGTTACCAACCGACTGGAATACCCTCGATCCCTGAGAAAACCTGTGAGTTCAGAAACTCTAAGCTGGAGGTTTTCAGGTGTGGAACATATTCTATTTAGTCTGAAAGCCAACCCGTAAGGAAGACTGCGCTTGGTATGTTTGGGGTGACAAGAAGTCCAATGAAGAAATTGGTGGGAGTCTGTAGGCTTAGAATACAAGTCTGTTTGAAGACCACCCTCTGAAATAGACACCATGACATCCAAGAAAGGCACCTCTTTGGTAGAAGATTCGGAAGTGAACTTGATGGAGGAATGGAAGTTGTTACACATTTGAAGAAAACTGTCAAGTTCCTCTAAGCCATGAGTCCATATAAAGAAGATATCATCAATGTACCGTGTCCACATAAGGGGGGCTTTTGGAGAAGATAAGAGGAGTCTGCTTTCCAATAAACCCATGAAAAGACAAGCCATAGAAGGAGCCATCTTAGTGCCCATGGAAGTGCCAGAAATCTGAAGGTAGTTATCCTCGCCAAAGATGAAATTATTGTGAGTGAGGACAATCTCCATAAGCTCAAAGAAAGAGTCAACCTTCTCAGGAGGCATGCTATCTTCTAGAAATGAACGGCAAGCAGCAATACCTTCGTCTGTAGGGATATTGGTGTACAGTGCAGACACGTCCATAATACACCTATCAGTTGTAAGACGCACTATACGACCCCCCGGGAGTGGTGCGTCACTTTACCGAGGTGCGTCAACTTCTCATGTACCATGACGCAGCCTGTGTCAAAAAAACGACGGACCATTGCCATCCAAATACGCACCCTCAGTCAACTATCAGCCCATTCGCACCCATGTAAAGTGACGGACCTTTACGCACCCTCCGTCATTTTTTTGACGGACCAAAGGCTGCCACTGACGTACCCTCCGTCAAGAATTATTGGTAAACGACGCACCCACGACGCACCTCTCCCGGGGGTCGTATAGTGCGTCTTACAACTGATAAGAGCATAACACACAGGATAGCATTAGGAGGAAGAGGGCCATTGAGCTTGATGGTCTCAAGTTTACGAAGAAAGTCCATGTCGTCCTGCACATAAGAATCCAGCTTAGAGACCAGGGGTTTTAGATGATAGTCAATGAACAAGGAAACCTTTTCAGTAACAGTGCCATTACCGCTGATGATGGGACGACCGGGGGGTATGCTGTCGTATTGTTTGTAAATTTTGGGAAGAGTGTAGAATATACCCGGCTTGGGATTTCTAGGCCTAAGTGCTGTTTTCAACTCCTTATCAATTAGGCCTATGGTGGCAGCTTTGTTAAGAGCTTTGTCACCATCCTTGGTGAATGTAGGAGTAGGATCATGGTCAAGCTTAGTGTAGTACTTGGTGTCATTGAGTTGCCGGGAACATTCTTGGATATACTGCTCACGGTCTTGTATGACCACCGCTGAACCTTTGTCTGCCTCCTTGATGATAATATGCATGATAATATGCCTATTACTTTTCAAGTCATGAAGAGCTTTATCTTCATGGGGTTTAATGTTGCGATAGGTCTTGGGAGTTATATCATTCATGATGTCAGCATCAACAGCAGTTATATAAGCGTCAAGAAAAAGATCATTGCCGGGAGAAGGAGTGAAAGTGCTCTGCTTTCTAAGAAGAGGGTGATTGAGAAGCTGATGAGTGTGAGTATCAGGTCTAGTCTCATCATCGGAGTTATCTTTCTGATGAAAATGTTTAAGGCGAAGACGACGAGCGAATTTATCTAGATCCGTGCGAAGTTGAAGGCGGTCAAGAGAAGCAGGAGTAGAGCAGAATTTTAAACCACGCGAGCGAATGGATTGTTCGTGATCAGAAAGATTGTACGATGATATGTTAACGACGTTTTTGGTATTTGTGATCGGTTTAGTCCTAGATCTATGTTGAGATCTCCGTCGATACCACCGACGTCGTCTCCTGGTCTTAGTGTGAGGAATTGTAGGCCTATTAGTGTCTGTAGTCCTAGAAATAGCAGGATTAAGCCTAGCGGTGTCGGTAGTGGTAGGCCTATCAGTGTAAAAAAGTAGGACTAATGGTGTCCGTAGGTCTATCTGTGTTTCCTCATTTATATCGCACAATGTTACGCATATTTGACTTATACGAGACAATTTATTAATTTCAAATTCCTATTATCAACCACGCTAAACAAAGAGTTATACACTTAGTAGTAATTATATTTCACCAGTCAGCTGTAGAACGTGGCCCCGTTTCAATTGAGGGCGCTCTAAAATGACGGGTGTACGTAACCAAGGTAACGCACACCCGTCAATTTGCGCAATGAATGAATTTTCGCCTTTTACCCCCAATTATCTGCATAAAAATAATCCATCGAGTTGAGGGCATCATAAGGTAACAGAACTCCTTGCGATATCCACTTTGATGATTTAATTTAACCTTTGACCCCAACACCATACGACACAGGCTAAAATTATGTATTTTGAGGGTATACACCACCAATGCACTATGGGATAGCACCTCCGGTAAAAGTTTATCGGAGCAAGAGTTCCTTTTTGCGGTACAAATTGCGAGATGTTGACATACTTTTTTCAGTTATATCTATTATTCTTAAACAGCTAAGAGAGTTTAAACAATCCCATTGGTTCTCAGAGAAATCGGCGACATTTAGATGAGACAATTGAACACGGGAGGTGGGGCTTACGTTTTAACAGTGCGTCCGACATTCACAATGCGTGGTTTGCTCCATAACGCGCACTTCTGCAGTGCGTCTTTGGCGCCTTTCCTGCGCTTATGCCGGCGCCGCGACGTTTACGTATGGTCACTCATCGCATAGGATTGGATGGAATGTTTGTGGGTTATTCGAAAAGATGTCAAATGTGGACAATACAATGTACTTATTTCTATTATAAATGTCTAAAGTATGATTGTTTAAGACTGAGAATAAAGGTATTGTTTTTAGACCGTACCCGTGTTATATTGTCTGACATAAATGCGTTCGGTAGTTGTTGTTTTTTTTGCGTAGAACAACTCCGCCTTCTACTTAAAATAATACTATCATCCGCATTTATGTCAGACAATATAACACGAGTACGGTCTAAAAACAATACCTTTATTCTCTTAGTTTTTGGGTATTACACATTTTTATGAGTGTGCACAGTAAACATTTAAAAAAAACCGCATTAGATTGAACATTTTAAAGTTTTAAACGACTGAAATCGGCGAAAGGTCCGTCCTGAGTTTTGGGGCTTAACGTAAAATAAAGGACCGAAATCGCTACATCAAATGAATCGCGAAATATTGAAAAATCTGGTCCGACCCTTTGCCATTTTCTTTTGATATGTTTTCCGGACATCCCTTAGGAATAATCTCTGTAAATGTTATATAAGGACGTATGGGATAACTCCAGTTAGAGCCGATTGCTTGACTCCTACTTTACACGTAGCGTATATGGGGAGTGCATTGGTGGTGTATAATACCCTTGACCGGTTTGCTGCGATGAGACCACCATTTTTCTAGTTGAGATTACACCATTTTACAGAATTGTTAGGGTAAGTGTGATACTTTTTACATTAAATATAAGCCCTATAGTATTCAGAAGTGATGCCTTTGTAACGGTTATCTCTGTGATGAGAGAGTTATTTCGTTGTTTAAAATCGGCAAAATCGTCACTAAATAGAGCGCCCTCAATTAAAACGGGTCCCCGTTCTACAGCTAACTGTTCACGCTATTGACGCGATTGAAAGCATAACAAACGCTATAAATTACGTAAACAACGCGTCGCACAAAAGACGCGATGAACCGCGCAAATTACGCGATGGATTGCGTAAATGACGCTATGCTACACGCTATGAAATACGTTAACGACATTCATCGTTTGAACCGATGAAATATCGTGAACCTTGACCATAAATTTGGAAATTGAACCCGGTTAACTATGAACCCTTTCATTCAGGACACCATTTGACCTTCACCCTCGAACTTGAACCCTGGTCTTGAACCCCTATCAACCTGCCCAACCTCCAAACCCTATCGGTTGGGTACATACTATACTAATATCGTGCATTTTAAGTGACATTTTCTAGCCAAATTCGAGCGGTTTTTGCTGGGTTTTTTAGCCAATTGTTAACTAGCATACTCTTGTTTATAACACTTCCCGTATTTCCTCTATCTACCATGGATATTAGGCGACATTTTTGATCAAACTAGCGGACTACTAAGAAATGTTTAAACATTTTAATTATTTGGACTAATTAATTATGCAAATGGAAATTAGACAAAAGCTAACGTACGTTTTTAGCTCTCCAAGTGCTCTACCACCCATGTCCCAAGTCACATCATAGATTAAAGGAAATCTAAAATTGTCATCGGCCAATAGAGCCACCTTAAGATGTGTATATAGGATATAAACAATATATTCAATGATGTCAGGTACACTTTAAAAAGGTTGCTTAAATATTTCTCAACATTTTACACAACTATGTTGAAGTATGCAACAGCTCAACAGTTGCGTAAAATTTGCCCAACATGTTTTCACCAACAGTTGAACAATTATAGTTACTCAACAGTTGCATAATTTTAATTACACAGCAGTTGTGTATTATTAATTAACCATTTGTTGGGCATTTTAATACCAACTGTTGCTTAATTTGTGAATTGTTTTCATTATATATTGATCATTTTTATATTGCAACTGTTGCTTTATTTATCAAATGTTGGGTGTTTTAATGCTAATTGTTGCTTATTTGTGACATGTTTTTATTGTATGTTGAGCATTTTTTCTGGGCGATGCAGCAGAGCTACATACATCACTTCCTCTCGGTAGTGATCCGGTAACTTGTAATGGGAATTTTTGGCGATGCAGCAGAGCTACATACATTATTCCCTTTCGGTAGTGAATCTATAACTTCTATTAACATGTTATTTAATATCTTACATCCCTTATTATTGGTGTTTTTTAATGTGGTTTGGGCAAACGTTGGGCCAACGTAGTCTTGCTATCTGGTATGGACGTATAAATAGTCCATATTATATAATACATAAAACTATTTATGTGATTCTATTGGTGGAGAATAAATCACATGACATGAACTATTTAGTATATTTCCCTGTCGTGTATATTTTGGCTATACAAAAATCGACTATTCGTCGCTAGTGACGTACGGGGTGAACGTATGTATACATCGCATATATCTTATCCTGTCCGCAACTTGTGTCCCAGGACCACAAGTGTATATATTTTGACACCGCTGAAATGATATTCATAAACAAATGAATGTCAAACAAGGATGGCAACTCGCTACAACAATAACAATGGGATATCCTACATTCTTAAACTATTTTGTCAGTTTTATTGAACTTAATTCCTTTTGGGTGCCAAGACAGCATAAATATAATGTTGGTCATGGGGCACACGTTGCGGACGGGATAAGATATATGCCGTATAAAATCATTCCCCAAGCTCTGAGAAGATCCATAACGGACGGACGCACAACAGTTGATCAATAAAAACCACATGAGTAAATCTTAACATAAGTTGCGTGATTGCCTGAGACAAATACTCAACAGTAGCCCAATTGAAACAATTAAGCAATATTTTAGCAACGAAATGAGTTTTGACCGGTTGTTACTAAATTGTTTTGCTCAACGTTGGGTAGTTTTTATTTTTATACAACAGCTAGATTTCTACATATGTTGAATACAATTGAATCTACCATTTACCCAACAGATGATTAAACGCAATTAAGCAACGTATTTTGCTCAACATTTTAGCAGTGTACCACATAGAATCAAGACAAAAGTGTAGTGTTCATTGTACACCTAGCACATAAAGTCCCTGACCAGGTGCTTTGAGGTTAGCTTATTCAAAATAGATAATCGGTACCAACAATCTGAGATATACCTTGAATGAGCAAATATCTTCTCCGCAGTTTGATACCTCATTCAACAAAATCGAATGGATACTTATAAAGTTATGACGATTTCAATGACCGCTCATGCAACAGAAAAGTTGCACTAGGTATAGGAAATCATTGATTTGTGTGTGATTACGCACTGAAAAAATTCGCAGCTGATCAGCTAAGACTTGTATTCTTCACAGCCAGATACATCCTTTGTCCCGCACATTGCGGATATCACTCCAGACCCATTCATCTGTCTCGTTCAGATAGCAAACAGCTCCCCCCCCCCCCCCCCCACCCGCTGGTTACGCCACTGGCGAAGGGGGATGGTGGCGTGGATGCATGGGGTGGGAAGGGTTTGCCATGGGGTGGGGTGGGTAGGGTGTCTGTGGTGGGGGAGGGGTTTGTGGTGCGGTGGGGAGGGTAGGCCGTGGGGTGAGGTAGAGTGTTTGTGGTGGGGGAGGGGTTTTGTGAATGAAAGGGGAGGGGTTTGTGGTGGGGTTTGTGGAGGGGAGGGGGTTTGTGGTGGGGATGGGAAGGGGAGGGGGTTCATGGTGGGGATGGGAAGGGGAGGGGGTTTGTGGAAATTGTGAAGGGGAGGGAGTCTGTAGTGGGGATTGTGGTGGCATGGGGGTGGGTGGGGAGGGGAGGTTGTAGGGGTGGTTTAGATTTATTTTTATTTATGCTTTCTTTATTGAGGGTAATATGCTTCAGTGACTTTCACTGCTTTCCAAGCAGGCCCTCATTTCGATACACATAAATACATGCAAATAACAAATGTTACAGTATTTAAATATAATACAAATTATGATATTCTTCAATGATAATTTACAGTGGAGATAGAGGATTTGAATTGTCCGAGTGACAAATTTTCTAAATCAATACGAATAGATGGTGATAAATTGTTCCACTGCGGGAAGGTGGAGTAGGTTTGTGATTGGGGTTGAGTGGGTTTGTGCATGTGGGTGGGGATTGATGTGTGTACACCAATAAGCACACAATAAGGCCAAAAAAAGAGTTGTGTTGCCCTCAGCGACCGACCCTAAAATCGTAAAAACTAGGGTCACATTTTTTTACAATTTTTTTTAGATTTAAATTTGATTAAAAGTGTCTAAATGTTACTATTTCTTGCTTGAAATGAATAAGTAAGCTTAAATAAATGTTTTTAGACTATTGTCACACTAGAAACATTAGTTCAATTGACATGATGGGCCTATACCAATTTTGTCTTGACATTAAAAAGCATATATATATTTCAGCCAAAAAAATTAATAAAATAAAATATTTGAAAAATATTTTCAAACAAACAAAAAAATTCGACCGACCGACCGATCCAATTTTAAATTTTTGGCACTTGAGGGCAACCGGCAACACAAATTTATTTCTTCTCCTAAGCGTAGAGGATTCCCTGTTTGTTAATGTAATAGTGCACTTTCAATGAAAGCTTGAAAATGAAATTTCAAAAATAGTTTTTGCAAAAATTGACTGAAATTGCATCTTTTTTCTAGTAAAACGTAACCATGAATTGTTTTGAAGCCGCGCAAAATATTTTGGTATCAAGTTCAGCTTTCAATATATGAAGGATAGAAGATGTCATTTTGTGTGTGGAAGCGCTACTTTTGGATTAACTGTAAATACTGGCAAATGTCCACTTGCCATAAAATGACTGAAATGTCATCATTTTTCTGGCAAAACGCTACCAAGAATTTTTTTGAAGCGACACAAAATATTTAGGTAAGTTAAACAATTGATATATGAAGGGTAGAATATGCCATTTTTTGAGTGGAAGCGCTACTTTTGGATTAACTGTAAATACTGGCAAATATGCCCACTTAGCAGGCATATTTGCCAGTCCACTGGCAAATTTGCCAGGGCTGGACAATTCGGACACCTGCTAGGAATGGGATCAAGTCATTTTCATGAATTTTGCTTCTGATTCAGAATTTGGAAGCTTTGCATTGGTTGATTGAAGGTAGCGCTGTGTTCCAACCATACACCGGAACATTACATATTATATGTAAAGACGAAATAAATGTCAAATTCATGAAGTAGATTATACTATGTTTGGCCATCTCGAGACAGTGACGTAACCGCGCATTCTACTAATTGCATCACATAACGCGCGCGCATACTCGCGGCGCTGGCGTACAAACACGAGCGTTGAAAGGCGGAAGATACACACGCGTGTGTAAAAGCTACGCCTCTTCAGTTACATCACTGTCTCGAGATGGCCAAACAGAGTATATACGGTTTATTCCGTCATATTTTGTGATTCGCAAGGAAATATACGGTACGCTGTTTTCTCTGCCGGACTAGACAGTTCTAGTTAGGGATGTTCATATCATTGACTATCATGACTATAATAGAGGGCGACATTTAAAAAAAAATTGGTGCAGACGACGATGGACACGCGAAAACCTAAATTTTGAATTCGTATTGGAATAACACGTACCGTAATCGCGAATGTTGATCTAATCATTTTGAAAAATTCATCATAGGTTAGAAGAAAAAATTTCCAATCCAAAACCGTTGTGGGTGGCTAACCACCCGCAGTGTCAGTACTTTTTTAAAATTTAAACCGTTGTCAAGCGTTCGTCCCATTCAATTGATCACGTAACCTCGTTCGCATATTTTAACCTGAATACTCGTGAATACGCCCGTGTCCAGCGTCGTCTGAATTTGTGGAAAACTCTGATAGTGATTACCTCTTTTAAATCCAGCAAAAAGGAAGAAGCGGGCTGGGATGTATTCACTGATGTCTAACTAACCACACACAAGCAACTAGACAACATGATAGTAAAGCCGATTTAAGCTAAAATGGTTTAATATTTGCATGACTTGACCAGTTTTTTGGTTATAACTTTTAGATTATTCAGCCTGCAGACATGGTTGAACCAGGGAGGTGTTGAACCATCATTTTGTATTGTAAAGTACTTTGTTTCCATGTAGCCCTATTCCATTTTCAAAGACATCTTTTTATTTCCAACATTTTATGATCATGCCTATACTAGTACTACTGGACTACTACTAATAGGCGGATTTATAATTGAACGAACATATTGAAGCAGTGTTATGCATACATTGCGTGAAGCGCGGA
Source organism: Ophiura sarsii (assembly GCA_035610835.1). Classification (NCBI taxonomy): domain Eukaryota; kingdom Metazoa; phylum Echinodermata; class Ophiuroidea; order Amphilepidida; family Ophiuridae; genus Ophiura; species Ophiura sarsii. The sequence goes on from JAYJML010000077.1 coordinate 130,491, forward strand.
TAACCATGAGCGTGACATTTTCGGGCGCGATCATCTTTGTGCTGCATGCGTGATGTTCGTTCAATTTTTAATCACACTATAGGTAGGGATGTTCATATCATGGCCTATAGAGGGCGCCCTTTGTTTGACGATTTTGTATCAAAAATATGGGGAAAACTCCTGTTTACCTCTTTTAAATCCAGCAAAGTAGTACGAATTGGGCTGGGATGTATTCACTGATGCCTATAAATAACCAAACACAAGCAACTGGACATCATGAAAGTAAACCTTTTTTTACCTAAAATTTGCATGACTTGACCAGTTTTTAGCATTATTATGCATTGAGATTCTTCCGTCTTATTCTTTCAATGCATTTGTAATAAACCTATTATTCTGAACATTATGTCACTAGAGGTCTCTTTAACACATTAAAGCTTACACTGCACGAATACACTTAAAGCGTTATTAATATGCTGATTGTATGTGTAGCAGTCACAAAATGCAGTAGAGACCTTTTTTTTTAAATGTTGTCCTCTTTATTTTGAGAATTTTTGTGAATATTTTTGTTGTATTTTTGTTAATTTTCTGTTGCAATTTTTTGGATTTGTTTTGGATTTGTTTTTATAACAAAATTGAACTTTTTTGAGAATATAAAAAATAAATAAATAGCCTACATTATGAGTTCCCCGGTATTTTTTTCTTCTTTCTGTATTCCATTCAGCCCCATCAGAGCCCCAGACCGTAAATATTTGTCCATATTTTGTGAACAAGCAGGGGGGAAACTAAAAGTGTTCGTGAATAACTACATGTAATAGTATGGAGCAGAGCATCAAATGGTTGATTTGGAGAGTGTTGATGTTGATACCATGTTCTGAAGCATTTTTTTCTCTACATTTCAGGACTACATGTACTGTTGCAAGTAAGAGAAAGGTTTCTTTAAGTCGGTGGCCAGTTCCCTTCCGCATTCCAAAATTCAATTGATTGCATCCTTATATGATGAAATGACCAAGTACACTTTGTAAGTATATGTTTGTTTAAAGTTTTAAACGTTAGTTTATTCGGTTGGTTCATACCAACGTGCCCAGTCGAGGTATTTTGAGGTATATGGTAGAGTTAGGCCAACAACAACAAAAGTTGACTTGCCCTTTCAGAGCCAGAGTCTGGGTCGGACGGTCGAATTTTTTGTATTTTTTTTAATTTTTATTTTCAAACAAGCAGATACTACTCAAAAACACGTTTTCATTTTTCTTTATTGTTATGTACTTCTTTCAATTTTTTTATTTTTTTTAATTTGGAAAAAAAAATAGCGACCCTAGATTTCCGAAAATTCGGGTCGGTCGGAAAGGGCAAGTCAACTTCTTCTTTTTTTGCCTTAGGGTTATATATATGGTAGGGTTAGTTGGCGCAATATACTGCGATATTCGCCTTAACACCACACCCGTGGTGTAGTGGGGAATCGTTCGCCAGGTCCTGGAGGTTCCTGGATCAAATCCCGGGGGATCGGGGCAATATTTGGGGTCAATTTTCCACGTTGAAGTAAAAATTCTAAAAAAAGTTGGGGGTAGAGTGAGTTATGGTTAAGATTTCAACCAACATTTTCCCCATTGTTTAGGTGAAGAAAGTGTACGTGTTACTGTTTTGAGCAGTTTTATTGGCAACCCATAGGAAAATATAGCAGGGTATCGGATCATAATCCGGTAATAATCCGCAAAAGGCAGCGGATCATAACCCGATACCATTTTCAAATGCAAATTAATTTGGTATCCGGTTATAACCCGGTGGGTTATATATGCAAATTAGTTAGGTATCCGGTTATAACCCGGTGGGTTTTGAAAATTCAGTAGATCGCTTTGTGGATCATAATCGGATACTAGTCCGCTTTCTGTGGATACTTTTATGGATACCTAATTTGCATGTGAAAATGCCATCGGATTATAACCCGGTGGCTTTTGCGGATACTTTTATGGATACTTTTCTGTGGGATAGTATCCGGTTATCATCCGCTTTTTAGCGGATACTTTTATAGCCCTCAATAGTTGCGACGCATGCATGATCATGCACATTTTGGTATACACACATAGCATCCAATATAATTCTAGTAGACACCCATAGCAAAAAAAAAGGTACCGGGTGTCCACCCAGTAGACATCCGGTGGCTACCGGATATCATGTCGGTAACTTTTTTGAAGGTACCCGATGACACCGGCTAGCTGATAACCTTTCCGATAACTAAAATAAGTTATCGGGAAGGTGCCAGAAACACACACGAGTTCCCAGGAAGGTGCCAGGAAACATAATGAGTTCTCAGGAAGGTGCCAGCAAACTTAGTCTCTAAAAATGAGTTCCCAGGAAGGTGCCAGTCTCTGAAAATGAGTCCCCAGGAAGGCACCAGCAAACTTAGTCTCTAAAATTGAGTTCCCAGGAAGGTGCCAGCAAATGGTCAAAGGTCAAGGCAAAAGATCACATGATGACCAACTGATTTCAAATTTGCTGTTGTCTGCCCTATAGCAGTGATCATGGCAGTTGTGATGTGGAGCATATATGATGGATGGATATTTTGGTTCCTTTTGAAGGTATTTGACATTTGTAATGTGAATTGTGAATCCCTATTGTCTAAAGAATAGTTATGTCGAATATATGTCACTGGAATTGTACTGTAGATGACTAAAATGTGTAAATATAGTAGCTTTAATAAGCTACATATAGGTAAGCTTAATACACTTACATTATATAGACCATGTAAATTTGGCTTACCTCTAATGGTCACGTCACTTTAAGATGAGAGCACGTGTGGTGTAGTGGATAGCATGCCGGTCTCACGATGCAAAGGTCGTGAGTTCTAGCCCCGCTACAGCCAACTTGTTTGTATCCTTGGGCAAGGTACTTAGTCTCAATTGCTTCGTCGACCCAAGCGAGATTGGGGAGCTGTTAGGGGATATTACAATCTAAGTGCTGATACATTGTGTGCGCCGTATCGGATAGCCTGGTAAATGAAGCGAGATGGTTGTGACGATTTCCTAATGGCAGCAAAAATCAGTGGTTCGGAAGTCACATAAAAAAGGTGGTCCCGTGCATCGGAAGAGCAAAACCCGAGCACGTTTAAAAAAGGTTACAGACTCTTTCGCAAAGAGTAGGGGATCATCCCGGTCTGTAGCTGTTCACTACATCTAACGGACCCCAATGGAAATAAGCTTCAACGAGGCTTTCTTGGGTTATCCAGGGTCGTAAGGCCCAAATAAATAAATAAAAAAAATAAAAAAAATAAGTGTTTGGTAATGTTTTGAATGAATCTGGTATGAGGGGTGGGGGGTGTGTTGGTATTGGGTGACATATTTAGAGCCTAGACGGGATTAAGGGCTCACAAACACTATATAAGTGTATGGAGATGTTGGAATTTGGTGTGGTTAAATAAGTATGATGTGAATAGACCAGTCTCCTAGCTTCTGCCATGTGTTGGTGGCATACTTTGGAGAATGTGTCCAAGGAATCTCAACTGGCGGCTCTTACACCGTGGATAAGAGGTTTCGTCTTGATCATGTCGTAAATGTTGGTGTGTGGGACATGATTGTGAGTCATGGGTTATATGCTAAGCATTCCCCATTAAGGTACATGTTAGTTATGCACTTATCAATTGCATCCCCGGCCCCGGGGGATAGCGGGATTAGGGCCGGGACGTACAAATTGCCCATGTGACGTCCCGGCTACAATTGTGGATACTTCCAAAAAAAGTATCCAAGTGGTATCGGATTAGTATCCGGTAAGTATCGGATACTAACCCGGTACCTTTTTATTTTACCACATGGGAAACACAAGTTTTGAAGCCATCCAAATCCTATGTAAAACCTGTGAAAATTAACAGCAAATGAGTTCAGCAACATTCGGTAGCGATTATAGCTGATCATGTAGGACTATATTTGGCTTGTTGCAGTATTGAATCGCACACGTAAAGTTGATTACACAAGTGTAGATGCTTGTACACAGTTGATATCTAGTCACTGAGGTAAAGGTAGTATGTTTTTTGTCACTTACAGGGGCACAGAGAGATTCTCAAAAAATGAATTAATTTTGTTAACCTTGTTTAGATTGATGGTATACATGGAAACCCTCTCATGTCAGATTACTTCAAACGAAATCAGTAAAAATGAAAACTAAACGCATTTCCGATGGTATATTAGGGCTTTTCACTTTTTTTGTATTTTGGTTAAAAATCACCACCAATTGAATCAGGGAGGTCATAACTATGCATCACGCAGCAAGCCATGGGTGGTATTCAAGGTTATTTGAATAAACATGAAACAAATAAGTAAGAAGCCATCTGTGATCTCATCGAAACTCGAAACGCTATCAAAATCCATGAATTTCACATTAGGATTGTCTTATAAGTTATAATGATTCGTTTAACTGGAGATGAATGGAAGATACTACACAGAAAACTTTTCTGAGTCGAGCGACTCGCCTACGTGAGTATTCATTTTGTCCGTGAGGCGACCCGCCTTCAGAATGTATGCGAGTCATATTACACACTTTAAGCGAGTCAAATGACCCATGTAAGTAGGTATAATTGGTATGAAAGTGGGTCATTGATAATTGATTGACCCACTTGTGCGAGTCACATTACTCACTGAAAGTACAAATGTCTCAAGTGACCTATTTAAATAGGTCAATTGACCTGCCTACGTGGGTCACATTACTCACTTAGGTGGTATTCATTTTTGTCCGTGAGGCGACCCGTTCAACAATCGAGTGAGTCAATGGACACACTTCCAACTCAAAGTGAGTCAAATGACTCGGATCTGTTAAACAATTCCAGTGAGTCAATGGACACACTTCAAAGTCAAAGCGAGTCAAATGACTCAGATCTGTTTAACAATTCCAGTGAGTCAATGGACACACTTCAAACTCAAAGTGAGTCTAATGACTCACATCTGTTTAACAATTCCATTGAGGTAATGGACACACTTCAAACTCAAAGTAAGTCAAATGACTCGGATCTGTTTAACAATTCAAGTGAGTCAATCGGACACACTTCATACTGAAAGTGAGTCAAATCCGTTTAACAATTCAAGCGAGTCAATGGACACACTTTAAAGCGAGTCAAATGACTCGGACAGATAATTCCAAATGATACACACATTACAAAACAATGAGATTTGATGTCAGTGAATTTATTGACTCCATCATTAATATTTTCATACACAAATTCAAATGCCAAATATGAGTTATGGTACTCTTTAGTATTACATTGGCAGGACTAAGGAATTTTTTTTTGGAATTTTGTGAGTGCTGTAATTTTTGAACTATTAATGCATATAAAAGTATACATTTTTTTTGACCAATTTTTCTTGGGAAAAAGTAAAGACACTCCTAACTTAGGGTCGGTTTCTAATTTTTTCACCTAAACTTTTTGTTATTGAAATTTGACCAAAGTGCTTAAAAGGTTAAATAATGAGAAAACCTACCCCAAGTTTGTGTCTTTACATGCCATTTAGGCATATTTTACTAAAAATGTCAGTAACTGTTTGGTTTTTTTGGGCAATGTAAAAATAATAAGCATTTTTGGTTAAAAATTGATGCCAAAAATGGATTCTCTGACCCATTTTCTTTACAAAAATGTATACTTTTATATTCAAGTAACTCATAGTTCAAAAATTACAGCACTCGAAAAATGCAAAAAGTGACTTCTTGAGTCCCGCCATAAGTAGGTGGTTTATCTTTAACTTTGATATCAATTTGACAACTTGACCGATGCGAATCAACACTAGTCATGACAATTATAATAATGATAATAATTAATTTACATACAATAATATTAATCAGAACCTCTAATATAATTTGGGTAATGTGGATATGCTAAAACCAAACCATAAAGATAAATTGGAATGACAAAATGTGTGTAAAATTAGGCAACATATCCACTAAATCAATTTTGGAATTAAATATGTCGAAAAGTCATCTGTAGTATTCAATCCAAAAAGATTCAAAATATAACGACTAAAATTTGGAAATAGAACGTATTAGTAGAGTCATTATCTTGGATTCCGTGACCATTTTCTTCCTACCTTAGTTTCTTCGTGAATTTGTCAACTAGAACCATTTTAAAGAAAATGAGCTCCCATGCATTTCTCAAAAGTTACGGGGAACGTTGTTTTATAGCGCAATTCCAAAATTGCCGCCATACAGGGGCCCAAAAATTCAAATGCTTTAATTAAGCTAAAAAGCACACCAAATTGTTCGGCCGAGCACAAGGATTCCGAAAAAGTATGGCGGCCATTTTGGAATTTGCGCTATAAAAGAATGTTCCCGCACTTTGAGAAAT